>CM041297.1:25240119-25332233 GCA_023052935.1 Piezodorus guildinii | reverse complement strand
CTTTTCAATGGTGTATTATACATCTATATTGCTATTCGTTTGTCAAAAAAAAAAAAAATCAAATAAACATTTTTGTTTATTTCTGCTTTTGTAGACTATAAAATTCCTATCATAAAATCTTGGTGTGTTGATAAGTTGAAATATTTATTTTTTTTGGGAATTTTCAAAAATAAAGGTCCTCTAGATGAATCTAATTTAAAATATCAGAATTTAAGCTCATTCAGACTATATCACTCAGAAAGAACCCTTCAAAACATCAACTAATATTTAATGTTACGTCGATGTAGCGATTTCAATAGGAAAGGCCAGTTCGAAAACTTTTATTTTATATATTGAGGATGTATAGTCGACTGTAGAAACTATGATAGGTGGACTAATCAGAAGTCAGTCTTTTTCTAAATATTTTAATTTGGCCAACGTTTCGGCTCAATCTTGTGAGCCATCACCAGGGCTACAAACATCAGAACAAAAGAGAAGCTCACACATCCACATGGAAAAAGATCGAGTACCCGTCAATCATAAAACAGACAAAGAAATAATCTCTCCCTCGTAACATCTTCCGTCTCTTTAAATTATAACTTCATTGTATAATATCCTTGTATTACTTATATTTTATTTACTGTATATTTTTCTTTTCGTTTATAACACTTATGGTTTATATTTTATATTTTGTTTTGCTTTTCCATTGTATAATTTTGTAAAACTTTTATAAACCAAAGATAAGCTGTAGTATTTATATTTAGAGGGGAAAACCGTCATGGGTTTTTACATGAACTCCTCCCCATACTATCTATGTTTTCGTCTTTCCTCAGTTTATGCTTGGACATGGCTCAGTAATGGTACGTTTATATATAATTTTTTTTACTACTATATTAAGGTCTGAAGTTTTGTTTTTATGCTTATCATCATCATATTCTTTATCATCATTTGTATCTATATTATTTAAGTATGTTGGTATATTTTCTGTTTTATTTTAAATGTTATCATTGTCACTACATTCAAAATATTTTGATTATCACATTAATATGTATCTCTTTTGTTCTGATGTTTGTAGCCCTGATGATGGCTCACAAGCATGAGCTAAAAATTTATATATATATATATATATATATATATATATATATAATTGAGTGAGAGTAAAAAAAAAAATATATTATAAGGTTTGGAATAAATATAATTAGTTACTTTACAATTGCACAATTGCCTCTATCAGTTAGTCCAGAGAAACTGATACAATGGACCATCTTTTTATTTTATTGCAACCCTGTGCATTTGTTTGATTGCCAAAAATAATTCTTGTATCACTGCAACCTATGAAGTTATATGTTTAGTACATCTAGGGATCCGTACTATACGCCAAAGGCCGTTGAAGGGGGTGAATAGGTCTGAATCAGGCTCTGCTGTCAGGTTTTTTCCACTTAATAGAGACTGGGTGTGCCCCAATAGGGTCCCATTCCAGAATAACAGAATAAATATAGGGACACGGAGAACAGTAGCCTAATGCTCTATCTACTAGACCACTCTGCTCCTTTGAATAATAATAGTTTGTCGTTTACCAAAGGAGTCTCAAGTAGCAAATTTTTGTTTTGTTAATCATTAAAATAATGTAATATAAAAGAACAGAAACATTATTCAAGGAATAATTCTTACGAATTAATCATAAGACAAGAAATACAAACAACTAACAGGATTTTTATAATACAGTTCGTCAAGAGGAAGTAAAAATATAAAAAGAGAAACTTCCTCGAAAACAACGCAGCTTTTTTCTCAGTTAAGCCGCCAAGAATAATTACTGTAAAGTCCTATTTTATTTACAACATCTAAAATGTAAATTTGTCAAAAGGGAATTCAGTTTATATAAGTGAAACATTCCAGGAATTGAATAAAATGTCGCGCTGGCGAGGAACGTTCTCAGGAACAGAATTCTCAATTCTTTACACAAACGTCATTGTCTATTATCCCAGGAAAAAGGGAAAAGAGACTCTACATTAGTCTTATTGGAATGGCGCCTTACTTTTATTTAAAAGCTTTATGCATTTCAAAAGCTGAATCAACAAACTAGAATATTACTCATTTCTGACTTCTTTCCTCAATATTTTCATTATCAAGTTCATTACTCGAGGTCGTTTCCTTATTCAGGTTACTAGCGATGGTTCCAACTTACAACTACGTTCTCAGAACGAAGATGTACAAACTTTAATTATCCTGTCTTCCTACCTTACACATATTATCTGATATGAAAATCAATTATAGTTTTGCCTATTAATCTCCTAATAATACTTAAAAAGAATACTAATCTAATGAATTATGACTATCTTATCCTATCTAACGGCACTATGGTCCTTGCAGAACCTTGGCCTTCTCAGCGACTCTCCTCCACATTGACCGATCTTCGGCTGACCTTCTCCATCCGCTGACGCCCAACGACCGAAGATCCTCCTCTACATTCTGCAGCAAACGAAGTATAGGTCTCCCACTGCGCCTTCTTCCACCAGGATTTCCCTCCATCATTTTTGGCGGCCTCACACTTTCCATTCTCTTTACATGTCACAACCATCTTATCCTGACACTCTTAATCGTGGCAACTATATCAGGTGTCTGATACAGATTTTTCATTTCATCATTCGCCAACGATCTCCTTTTTTTGCAGGGCCTAAGATTTTACTGAGAATTCTTCTTTTCCAAATGTTTGTTAGCCTTTCATCGTTGCGTGTTAGTGTCCAGGACTTGCTGCCATACATAACCACTTGCTGAAGGACAGTACAATGTACTCATTTTGAGTGCCAATGGCTTCGACTGCCAGGTGTTATCCTTCCTGTAATTTCGTCTCTAATGTTATTATTCTGCACTGGTTCGTTTCTGGACATTGCTCAGACATTCGACAGGGTCTGGCACGATGGCTTGCTTTTCAAACTATAATCCGTATTACCCCAATCCTAAGATCATATCTCTTTAACCGTTCCTTCATAGTCCGCTGTGGTTCAGGGTTCTCCACTTGTTACCCAATCGAGGCCGGCGTACCTCAAGGAAGCGTCCTAGGTCCTTTCCTCTATATCTTGTTTACAGCTGATATACCTTTAGATCCTGATACCTTTCTAGCATCTTTTGCCGATGATACTGCCATTATATCAACCCATTCAGACCCAGAATAGCATCTTTCCATCTCCAAAGACACCTCTCCATGATTGAACATTGGTGCGACAATTGGCGCATCAAAGTCAATCAATCAAGAAGTAAGCACGTCACCTTCACCCTCCGACGTAAATCCTGTCCACAAGTTCATTTCAACTCTATACCACTTCCCTGTTCCAACACAGTCCGGTATTTGGGTTTCCTAATAGACAAAAGACTGACCTGGAACCCACATACTCGACTTAAAAGACAAGGGCTCAACAGAAGATAAGGACAGTTATATAGACTACTGACAATAGTAGTCTATATACAAATAGACTACTCATAACTTTCGGTTGGAAACAAATTATTAATTTACAAGACAATTCTCAAACCTATGTGGACCTACGGAATTGAACTATAGGATACTACTAAATTTTCGAACATCAAACGTATCCAATCCTTTTAGTCCAAAGTCCTTAGAAGAATAAGCAATGCTCCCTATTAAGTTACAAACAAGACCTTACATCATGACGTCAAGATCCCTTATGTCCTTGATCTCATCCCATCCCTATTCTCAACTTTCCACCAGAAACTTACTCTTCATTCTAATCCCCTGGCACAATCCCTATCTAGTACCAACCATCCTTACAACCCTCCACGTAGGTTGAGGCGGCAGTGGCCGAGAGATCTCTCATAAATACGCAACTGGAGTGCTGGCAATGGCCAACTTCTCCATTCATGCCTGAGAGTGTGGGGCTCTAGCGCCCTCACTCAGTCTCCACTGACTAGATTGGTGACGCGGCTGACTGAGAGGCGCTGGGATCTCCTGACATTGTGCCTCGGCATCCATTTCTGAATGCAGAGGTTCGATTCGGAGTTCCCAGGGGCAGTATGTAAATATTGTATATATGTATACAATGAATGTGGCCAAGATTATAATTATTTTACTTTATTTCATTTTATTTTTTCACTTGTTATTGAGGTATTTTATTTTTTGTTTATTTTACTTTGTACATATGGAATGAATGACTTATTTTATCTCTAATACTTATTGCCCAAGTGCAGATTGTATTACTTCTCAGTAAAGCAATACAATTTCGAAAAAAAAAAAAAAAATGATAATTCTCAGTGATAACAGTGCCTTAAAATGTGTAAATCTTTCGAACCTATATCCAGCCCCTCTTGATATACCTGTTTTCTTCTTCTTCCTTGCTATTCTATTTCAATCTTGAATTTTTAAAAATTGACAGTAGAGCCATAGTAGCCATGAATATATTTTATCATAGAGAGCAGGAGACTAGCGCTTTATCCACTAGAGCAAGTCGCCCCCTTTGCTCCCACGCCTCTCACCGCTCCCTATGGAGTTTCAAATATTTTATAAAAATAATGTAGCATTCATTCATTGAGCTTTCAAGAAAAATAAAATCTAAGATAACATCGAATTCGAAAAACATCTCTAATTCTCTAAATATGATGGGTACTGCAAATAATTTTCGAGCTATTCATTTTTATTTCTTAAAATTTAAAAATTTGGGGAGCCGCCAATGGGTAGTATCCCTACATATGAATCATGTCAACATATCTTGTATCACATTTACTAAATGTATTTTATTATACAGTTGTAAATACAAATAAATATAATTAAAAATACTTAATATATAAGAATTTTTGTTCAATAACAACTATTTGGTTTACTTTATTTAGGAGCTATTTATGAAAAACGGACTAGCTCTAACAAATACAATCAATTATTTGAAAAATTACTACTATAAAAGCTTGAAGGAACAGAACCTCGAGTAATTAAAAGAACAAACAGTAGGGTGCCATTATGCGAGAACTAACAGTTAAATCTAAAGGCCAATATTGACAGAATTAGGAAAGAGGGAAAAAAATATTGATTCGTTTAATTGAAAGGCAAAACCGTGAAAGGAGTCTGGGGCGTCCATTATTTAAATAAACAAGTTAGTAACATCTGTAATGGAGTGAGTCATTTAATTTAATTGAAGCTCTCGTGCATGACTTGCGGCCCAATGGGATTCCAGTGGGCGGGGCCTAAGCTGAGTCAGTCTTCTTCAACATTCCATCATCTCTCGTTTGAGATTTGGCCAGCTAGTGACGACATAGATTGTATTTATTTTTAATAAATCATATATTATTGATGATGTGTTTTTATTCCATAGTTAGGTTTATAAACTGCATGTAGTTTATTTGATTGGTTTGTTTCTTTATTTGACATTACGTCATGCTACAGTGGGAGTCCTAAATTTTGCCTATTCAGGTTTACTTAGGATAGGGATCTTTAACGAGTACCTTATATCGTACAGGCTCGGGACCACCTTTTAACGTTCCTTCCGAAGGACGGCATAACTAATGATTTTTTACTCCCATGAAAAATTCTTAGGACCACCTGCGGGTTTAGACTCGTGAATTTTGGCACAGAAGGCTGTTATGCTAGCCACCCAGCTACAAATGATCCCCTTGAACCAAAAAGAAATAGATACCACGCTTTATCACGGTTGCTTAGGGAAATAAGATTGATGAATCGATGTGCCTTCTCTCTGAAATGGATTTTTACAAGCAGATTTGACTATTGTTTTTCTTTTTTTTTTAATTATTTTCAATTATTATATTTATTTTACCAATTAGTTTAATTATTTCGGTCACTCACAACAAATTTAGAACAGAAAATAAACGCCTGTCAACTAAGAATGGAAAATGTTAGGAATCTTCCTGCGGGACAAAATTAACGCAAATAAAATAAGAAAACTAACAAATGTCTGAGACGCTATTACTTATGCTAGAAAAAAGAAGTGGACATGGGCAGGAAATCTCATGCGGAAAACAGAAGATAGTTGGGCAAAGCGAGCTGCAGAATGGATCCCTATTAATGAAAAAAGACGCAGAGGTCGACAACGCAAGTGCTGGGCTGACGAATTGAGGAAAAAGGAAGGTTCATTATGGATGAAATACGCACAAGACAGAGTGTTGTGGGAAACTAAGTACCAGCCACTCAAATTTTAGGTTCGACTAATCTCCGCCCAAAAGACTCTAATCTCCCATTCTTTGGGAAGGTCTATATGTAAATATTCATTTTTTGTTGTTTTTTTATACAAAATGGAGATTATTATCTTTGTATTTACATATAAATAAAGATTATCATTATTATTATAATTATTTCATTATGAATAATTTTCTTTCATCTGTGTCGAATATTATTAAATATTTATTTATTTTGAATTAACATAATATAGTAGGTAGAAAAAATCGGGAGTCAGTCGTTTTTGTTTTTAATATTTTAATTTTTCCGACGTTTCGGCTCGAACATGTGAGTCATCATCAGGGCATTACTGAGTCATGTCAAGCATGAACTGATGGGTTTATACCCATCTTCAGAAACTTTTTTCTCATTTACCAAATAATTTTGGTGCCTTGTAATTGCTGAAAAAATACCTGAAATTATTCTACGTATTAGGAATTATTCAGCGATTATTAATTCAATTGTTAATTAATTCTTAATAACTTATGTATTAGAATTTTATTTAATTAATAAAAATAATTTTGATGGCTGTTTATGTCAACATAATTATAAATATTTATGAAAAAGGAGATTGAACTGATATATGGTTAAATCCCATTAAAACTGTCAAATAATTACAGGTGCTTTTTTTCAGAAAATTTCTAGGTACTAATATTATTAGGTAACTGAGAATTCATTTTTGATAACCGTAAATGATAGATAGTTCTATATTCTTGGAATTACACGCCAGTTTCAATTCTCGACATTGTATTTTGTGTTGAAAGATAATTGGTCTTTATTTTCTTTTATACATTCTATCTCACCTGGAACGCTAGTTAATTATTTAAATTGTAAACATTACATAGGTATATTAGATATATTAAATCATAGGAAAATAAATAATAAAAGTAGCCTACACAAACACATTTATAATTGTATATAATCTTCGAGGCAGTATTTTATCAGGGTTTATCATTTGTAAAAATTAAATTACACATCAAAATAATTTTATGTGTCAAATTTTTTCATGTCTTTCAGTTGATGAAATCTCTATAACTCACTATGCGCTCTACTTTACTAAATGCATCGACATCAATTTACGGTTTAGAAATTTTGTCCTCCGAGGTGATTGAAAAGACGATGGCCTCGAGACCTCCTATAATCAAATTGACTTTGAAGTGCTACCACTGGGTAGTTTCTTCACAAGATATTATCACGCCCATAAGTGTCAATTAGCCCATTTACTTGTTGTATATATTGTATGTAAAGTTGTAAATATCAATAAAATATTAAAAAAAAAAAAAAAAAAAAAAAAAGAAATTTTATTAGTAAAAATTAGAAATTAAACTCTTTTATTTGTTTTAACATCATTTATTGAAATTTACAACTGTACTTCAAAGTACAACAAGTAAATATGACAAAAGATAAATGGCGTGAAACAGACTTGAAGAAGAACTACCCAATGGCAGCACTCCTGTACGTTTTCTAAACTAGAAGGTCTCGAGGCCATCATCTTTTCAGACGCCTCGGAGGATTGTCAAGAATTGAAGCGGAAGAAAGTATTGAAACAAGAGGATTAGGGTGGGAATGTAGTTTGTCATGAAAGGAATAGTAGCTAGATAGGGCCAAATCAGCAACATAAGGAACATTGAGGTCTTTATGGATAAGTTTGTTCGTGAAAAAATAAGGAGCATTGAGGATTTTACGAAGGGTTTTGGATTGTAGGGATTGGATACGGAAAGAATTCGATGGTTTAGTAGAGCCCCAAAGCTCTACTCCGTAAGTCCATATCGGCCTTATGATAGTCATGTAGATGAGTCTTTTGTAGTTATGTGGAAGATTAGAACGTTTGTCTAGTAAGTGTTGAAGTAGTCGAAAACTTCGTGCAGTTTCTTGTCGTTTCAGTCTTGTGTGAGGGTTCCTAGTAAGGCGTTTGTCAAGGTGCAGTCCTAGATATCGGATCTGTTCAACCGGGACAAGAGGAGTATTATTGAAAGAGACAGTAGGGCAGGATGTCATATGTTTACGACGAAGGGTAAAGGTAACTTGGTTGGATAGAAATTAAACTAAAATTTAGAAAGCAATTTGTTTTGATTATATTGTGTAAATATTGAGATATTCATAATAATGGTAATTTTTAAGAAACTTTTTGAAAAATAACTAAGTCGATATAGTAAACCCAAAGTTTTCTTAAGCATATCTACTAACTATTGTAAACAACGTTTAATGCAAGAAATATAGATATATAAGAATGATTCGTTACAGAGACATTTCTATGAAGTTATTGAAAGAAACTATATTTTTTCATGACATAAAAATGAGCTAAAAATATGCAATTCATACCATTGAAAGTAAATATACCAAAAAAACTTTAAATGGCTGATATACCTTACATTGAACAAAGTGTTAACTTTTGTCTCGAAAAAGTGTGTTTGTAACCACTGTGTGACGATATGGTTCTTGCTTACAGAATATAGTTCAATGATAGCCTCCGAACCGATCAACATGGACTCGGCATGATCATAGAGGAATGTAATAATGCAGCGAATGTTGGACGTGCCGCTTGCTTGCTGTGTACAGAGCTTCGATTCGGAACAGCTTCCAGGAATCAGCATGCTAGTTTTCCCCTCTAATGAACTATGCTTCGAACTATTGGTGAGAATCCTACCTGATTCTATTTGGCAATGGAATGTTTCACACTTTGCCTTAATCTGGTCTGAACAGAAACACCTAAATAGAATGAACACAACTTTTTTATTTATCTAGTATAAAGGATCTCTATCTATTATGCCAATAGTTATTATTGGTTGCACAACACCCAGAATATTATTAAAGGTATATTTAGCCGAAGAATGCTAATGATATAATTGTATGAAATCAAATTTAATTGTGTCAGAAAATGGAAATGAATTCTTGAATACAAATGTCAATTAATATCTACAAATAAATATTTTTTACTTTCACTTACTTTATATAGTAAGGGAAAGTATTGCGATCGTTAAAATTTTCGAATCCCAGTTTTCAACGAAAATACACGTTTCAGGGTGCCCTGAGTCCAAATAACCAAGTCCCACAAAAAGGTCTGTGTGTGTAGTAACTCCCGGGCGAAAACAAAAAGTCCTATGAAACTGAAATTTTATATTTAAGACAACTATACGCCCGAGATGTTACAGAATCTTTTACATCAAAATCAGCTGACCGGAAGATCTACTTTATACCATGCATTTTGCACCATTTTACGATTTTCTCAAGAACAGCTTTATCGATTTTAATTAAACTTGCTGCGACGATGAACAATTAATTGGGCTTTAATATCATGTAGGTTTTAATTATGATTGAAATAGTCTGACAGGGCTTAAATGCCGATATTTCAAAATTTCTTTTTCTAAAGTACCTTAAATTATTTAGATTTTTAAAAAATAGGCACATCATATTATTAACATTGTTTTTTTTTTTGTTTTTTTTTTCATACCCTCTGGTTTTATTTTTACACAAAATACAATACAAATATACATTACACATGTCACAGATATTTGTCCTTCTATTGCCCGAAGGTATTCTAAGGAAGATTTCTATGTACGCTGCATGCAATATTAACATTTCAAGGGCTTCCATGCATTTATTTATCAATTACAAAATGGGATAATAATATAATATTATAATATTAACATAATATACTATAATATTAACATTTGTTTTTTCTTTTCCCCCAATTTATTTACAAAATAAATACACAAACACAATATTAACATTGATAAATAATAGCTTAATATGAAAGTTGAGCTACTTTTATATACATTGAGAGGAGAAAACTAAAAAAATATTTTTTTAATGCGTTTTTTATTTTAAACATAAGAACAGTAATATAGATGCATAATATACCGTTGGAAAGCCAAAGATTTTAGAAAAAATATCCTATACACAAGCTTGTAAAAGTTAATAAACAGTAATAAAAAGCCGATAAATCTAACTGATGATCTTAGATCATAATATAATAGATTAAAAAAACACACGTTTTTATAGAAATTCAATTTAATAAATTCTTTAATAGTTTCACTAATTTTTAACTCTAACTGAATTTGAAACTTCTTTAATCGATTTTTAAAATGGAGGTAAGTTAAAGTCGTGTGTTGCCCGCACTAGATTTTTTCTTTATATTTTCATTCACACTTGTCAGAAGCTGTCTGACAATAAGCAATTGTTCTATATAAAATGTAAGCAGCAGAAAAGACGTGCGGAAGGAAAGTTCCCAGCAGCACCTCTTCCTTGGCTTTAATTTAACAAGGGAAGTCTCTCATCCAGCTTCTCTTCAGCCTTCTTTTAACAGGCATTTTAAATATTGACCTATCGCTTAAAAGTCTATTGTCGCTTCCGCGCAGTATTCTATCAAAACGAGAATAGTAAGCCGATATATGTTAGTCAACTGCTGGTTGTTGTAAGTCGGCCCGAAGGTTTTTGTTGTTTATGTACCAAGGAGCTGTCGTTAAAAGTCTTAAAATGTTTAATTAAAATTATTGCATTTTTGTTATGAGTATATTTTTATCTCTCGTCTCTTCAATTTGTAAAGAGTAAGTCTGTAGGAGTGTAAGTAGGTATGTGGAAGTGTGTAGTTTCTTTATAATTTGGAGTTTAGATTTAGAAAGAAGAGAGTATAGTATATTCAGTCGAGTAGTTGAGAATCTTTCTTTTAATCTTGACATGTTAGCTCCATGTCATCCTTCGATGGAGTATTAGTTATGATATGTTATTATAATTAATTAGAAAAGTTGATAACTGTTAATCAGTTAACAAATTCGGTTAATTTTCCTTTTTTATCAAATTAACAAGGGGTTAACTATGACGTAGTGGCTAGCATTAGTTTTCTATGCCCAAGGTCACAGGTTCAAAACCTGCAGATTTTTTAGTGGGTCTGAAAAATCATTAATCATGCCGTCCTTCGGAGGGGACGTAAAAAAAGGGTTCCCGAGCCTGTGAGATGTAAGATACTGGTTAAAGATCCCTAACCTAATTAAACCATTTATTAACCTAATTTTTTAGTCGCAGTAGCATAAAGTGACCTTAAATAAATACACCAAAATTTATGTTGATGGGACACTTTTCGAAAATATTAGTAATTTTCAAGGTTTCGTTATTTATAGCATATGGTAGTCGAGTGCTTAGCAGGTTTTGAACTCGGGTAGCATTAGAAATAAGCTTTAAAAAGTCCTTGTTTTTTTTTTGTTTTTTTTTTTCCGCGTCGACAGGAATTATATTTAAAAGTGAAACATGTCAGAGTAAAATTTTAAAGCATTAAGAAAACGCTGAAGGATATTAGCGGTATTCATAACAGAACCATAGATCGGACCCTGTAGGGGACAACCCAGGGTTCATTTAGTCGGTCCAGTCATTAGCAAACCCTTCTGTCTCTCAACGCATCACCGACTTCGTGTACATAATGAGTTCTCTGCCTCTAGGCCAATTCGACCAAATTTGGTATTGTTCTCAATATGTTTGAATTATGTATACAAAGAAGGAAAAGTATATTTAAAATATTTTCTTTAGCTAATAAATACTTTTTGAAGATTCTAAAAAAATATATAGCCCTAAATATATGACCAGAAAATGAACAGACATAACTTATAGTTACCTGTATATGAAAGATGTAGTAGGAGAAAGTATTGCGGTAATATGGTCTGGCAGGGCCCAAATGACAATATATACCCGTATATTTTTTTCCTCTAAAATACCTTTAATTTTGCAGATTCGAAAACATCAAACATCTAGTGAATGTGATAGAAATGTAATACAATGATGTAAAAATACATGATGAGACCCCACCCTTTGGCAGCACTCCAATAGAAAATCTAAACCAGAAGGTCCCTTGACAATCTTCTTTTCAGACACCTCGGAGGATTATCATGGATCGAATAGGATCCTAGGATAGAAACTAGTGAGTTAGAGTAGGAAAGGAGTTTTTCATGGAAGGATTTATACCTGGTTCGTGCCAAAGCAGTAGCATTGGAAACATTAAGGTGTTTTTGTATGAGTTTCTTTGTGAAAATTAAGGAGCGTTGGGGATTTTACGAAGGATTTCGGATTTTAAGGATTGAATACGAGAGGAATTCGATGGTTTTTTAGAGCCTCATTGATCAATTCCGGAAGTCTGAATAGGTCTTATAAGAGCCATGATGGGCCTTTTGTACTTAAAAGAAAGATTCGAATATTTTTCTATGTATGTGTTGAACCAAATTATATATACAAGTTGAAAGAATTTAAAGTAAACAACGAAGATATTAGTGAAGAGAAAACATTTTTTTTGTCCAATAAGAAGAATAGTACGTTCTATAGATGCATACTATGCCGTTAAATTTTCTTTAAAGTGCATTTAAAATTGCCTATTTATTTAAGGGTAAACATTCCATCATAGATTTTCTTAAGAAAGTCACTATTCCCTTCAATGTACCAGAACTAGAAAAAACAAAAATAAAAACCCCGCAAAAGTTCTTTGAAATACTGCCGTTCAAAAATTGAGTCAACAATTTTAACCAATAACTTTGAGCTATTAAAAATACCCCAAGAAACACATTAAGCTGATTGATACATATTATTTTGTAGGGCTGAATGTGCTAAACTAAAAAACTTATATTTGAGAGGTCAAGGCAAGTCATTATTGATTGAACAAAAACAAAAAAAAAAATTGCAGATGCTTTCAAGTGCAAAAAAGTTTGGACATTCTGAAAAAAAAATGGCTGCCATTTTTTTAGGACAACTAATTAAAAATTTAACAAAAACTGTTTTTTATTATCCTACAGTGGTTTCTACTCTGAAATACTTGTTTCTATCGAAACTCAATTTAATTCTTTAGCTTTTTTCAACTCTAACTTATTAAGAATTTGTTAAAAAATGAGATCTCTCTTTATAAGTCTCGTTTTTGTATTAATGCGCATTTCAATTATAGCCTGATCACTTAAATGATTTTTCACATGTGTTTACTATTTTTACTTCCACTTACTATATATAGTAAGGGGAAGTATTTCGATCGTGAAAATTTTCGAATTCCAGTTTTCAACGGAAATACACGTTTTAGGGTCCCCTGAGTCCAAATAACCAAGTCCCGCTAAAAGGCCTGTGTGTGTGTGTGTGTGTGTCTGTGTGTGTGGTAACTCCCGGGCGGAAACGGTAAGTTCTATGAAACTGAAATTTCATATTTAAGACAACTATACGTCCGAGACGAGACAAAACTTTTTTCATCAAAATGAGCTTACCAGAAGAAGCACTTTATACCATGCATTTTGCACCTTTTTTTCGATTTTCTCAAAAACGGTTCCGACGATTTTGATTAAACTCCTTATATCAATGTAAAATTTAATGGGCTTTTATATCATGTAGATTTTATTTGGATAAAAATGGTCTGACAGGGCTTAAATGCCGATATTTTCTTCCCCTAAAGTACCTTTAATTTTGTAGACTCAATAATAATAACTAGATTATCTTTTTTACGCTGATGAAAATCAGATAAATAAATAAATTGAATAAATTCGATACCCAACTAAAGGAGAAAACAGAAAAAATATTTTTTAATGCAATTTTTCGTTTTTGAACATAAGAGCAGTAATATACATGTATGATATACCGTTGAAAAGCTAAAGATTTTAGAAAAATATCATCTCATACACAAGCTTTTAGAAGTTAATAGAGAGTGATGAGAAGAAGATATAACTAACTGATTATTTTAGATGATAATATAATAGATTTTTTAATAAAACACATGTTTCTATATAAATTCAATTTGATTAATTCCTTAATAGTTTCACGTATTTTTATCTCTAACTGTATTTGAAAATTCTTTCATTGATTTTAAAAATCGAGGTAAGGAAAAGTCGTGTGTTGCCCGCACCAGATTTTTTATAAAATCATCGATAAAAGGGTTGAGGAATTTAGAACAGCGATAGGTAGTAGTGCCTTTGTATTAAGACGGTTAGTTTTGAATGGAAAAAGGAACTTGTAGTATCTTAGTACATCTTAACTAGTAATTTACAATTCGGGAGTGATGGCTCTACCCTAAAAAGTTGCATCGAGAAACGCCTGCACGGCCTGTCGCACCACTGAAAAAAAAATTATAATTCTTGAATGATGGAGACTTATAAAGCTGAGAAGAGTTTGAAACATGAATGTCTCTATGCATCTTTAGTAATGCCGTTATGGTCGATAAGTGTCTACAAAGCATATATTGGATCCATAAACAGTTTACATATTGATAGGAAACAATGTCAAACAATTACAAGGAAAATGGACTAGGGGATTGTTACATGGCGGAATGTATAGGATCTGATGCGCTTTCCCACTCGAACGAGCCCTCAATCAGAGGGATATCTTCTCAAACAGCTTCTGAAAATTACTATCAGCTGTAATCCTCAACCAGATTAAATATTAAACAGAATTATATTGCCCTTTCTCGGAGTTATTAGGTTATTACAAATAGATTGATTTCTCTCTAACATCATATCCTCGGGAACGTTTATGCTAACCTTTATTGCTTTTGTATTCGACATGTCAGCATTCACTTTGTAGTTATTAATTATATTCTATTTTTTAGAATAACTACTGCTTTTAATGATTCCTGACTTCCACTTTTACCATCAGTTTTGAATATTTACATATTTATTGGGTTGTGTCACATGAAATGTCCGTTTTCAAGGTAAAGGAATTTTATAATACGATTTGAAAACAAGATAATTTTATTCGAAGTATTTACCTTATTTTTCCCAACGTGACACCAACTTTTTTATCCCCGAACTGAAAAACTCTGAGCTTGGAATTGAATCAAAGTCTGAAAACGCACTTTTCACTTGATCATCATTTTCAAAATATTTTTCCTTTGACGAAGTTGTCTAAATTCATGAAGAGGTGGTAATCTGTTTGAGACAAGTCGGGAGAATACGGTGGGTGCGGAAGAACTTCGTAGCCCAATTCTTTCAATATTTGCAAGGCATGTTTTGAATCATGTGGTATTGCTGCCGCTCAGTGAGATCATGAGATATTTTAATTCTAAAAATCTGACTTGGGATCAAACATTACAGTTAATAAATGGAAAAGATTGGCTGGCGTTAGTTAATTACTCCAGATCGTCTTTCTCTTATAGAATGTTGTTATCAAAAGCATTTAACTATTAGTGAATTTGATTTTAATACGTAAATAACATCAGAAGTATTGATATATTGTTTCTTATTTTGTTATTGAGTATTATTTTTATTGAAAGATTAAAGATTATGTTTGTCAATTAACAAAGACTCCACGGACGGTCAATAGACCATGTAGTGTGTCTAATTTGGATTATTGTATTTTGTAGTTTGTAAATTGTTTATTTTTTATTTTGTTTATATTATACTTGTTTATATTCTATCTATCTATCTATCTATCTATCTATCTATCTTAATCTTTATCTTAGCAACTACCAGCAGAAATCTGACAATCAGTAAATGTGCAGGAAAAAAAGTAAAAAGTAGCAGGTCCATGATAGGCAAAAGGAGCTATTGCCAAGTCTTCAACTAAGCAGAGAAGGTCTCTAATCCAGATTCTTTTCTTCTAACAGGCATAGCCACTACAGGCTTGTCATTTATGATTTTTTTCTCGAGTCCGAGTTAACCAAGAAAACGAGATATTTCGTATATGTTGGTTGTTTAAGTCCGTATTGTTTTGTCGTTTATGTACCAATAATCATTAGTAATGATTCTTTTATATATATATATATATATATATATATATATATATATATTTAACTTCTGTATTTAAATTAAAATACAGACATTTTACAGAGCAAATAGAAGTCACTATCCCACTAAGGCGAGCCCGTGTTCACAAAGGAGTTCACCTGCGGCAATTCGATAAAAGTACAATAACCAATAGTAAGAGCACACATTATGATACAATACAATAATTAATAATATAACTCAATTTTTATAAAAAACAGTAACACACTACACAGTTAGAAACAATATAATACGTAAAGAATATAAAAATACAATTATAAGGAAACAGTAACACAGCACACAGTATGAAGCAGTAATTGACTAAGCTTAAAAGCTATAAGGAATATATATGCATTTATCCAAAATATAAATTTAAGGCATGCAAATACAAAATTGAATTATATAATACCTAACTAATACAAAAAACAATTATAAGAAACAGTAAACAGAAATAAACCGTAATTGACTAGACCAAAAGCAATAAAGAATACAAATTCATATATTATTATAAAATATAAAATTAAGGCAAGTAAATACAAGATTGAATTACATAATAAGCATTATAAAGAAACATAACGTAGTACGCAGTAAGAAAGAGTAATTGAAGAAATCTAAAGGCAATAAAGAATACCTATACTGGAATACAGGATAAATATCAGAATGAGTGACGCAGGCTGGCATTAACGACATATCTATAGCGATGAGTAATTTGGATTCAATAATTCAGCAATTTTTTCTTCACGAAGGGATTTCGCCCATATTTTAAGATTGTAGTAATAATTTGAATACTTTGGAGGATATGTGTGAGAAAATTGAAAATTTGGAGGAATATTGTTGTACACAGTAGCAATGGAATAACAAGTCTGTTGTGTCGTCCAGGTATGTTTTGGTTTTGGCACAACTATGCTATAGTAATTTTTCAGTCTTGTAGAAAAAGGTGGTCAATCTTCCCGACTAGTTCGTACTTTCTAAAATACAGCTTCTTCATAATTGAGACCATGTGTAATTTTTTGCAGACATTACATTAAGGTCAGAGAATATATTAAACGATGAGGATCCTTTATTGATACCCAAAATTACCTTAATAATCATTCTCTTCACAATCTCAATATTGAATGCGCTATTAGGCACTTAGTTGATTTTATTTTCACTTACCTATGTAAGTATGAAATATAGTAACTGAAAATATTGTGATCGTGAAAAAGTTCGAATTCCAGTTTTCGACGTATTAGGGTCTACTGTGTGTAAATAACCAAGTCGCGCAAAAAACATCTGTGTGTGTGGTGTCTAGCATAAAAATAGAAAGTCGCACGAAACTGAAATTTGATATTTAAGACTACATTTGAAACATTAAAGAAACTTTTTCAATAAAATCGGGTAAACGAAAGTGCTACTTTATACCATGCATTTTTTTTTTTTTTTTTTTTTTTTTTTTTTTTTTTTTTTTTTTTTTTTTTTTTTTTTTTTTTTTTTTTTTTAGGTTTTATTCTGATTTTAATTGTATGATTGAGCTTAAGTGCCGTTTTTCTTTCTCTAAAGTACCTTAAACTTTGTATATTCTTAAAAAAAAAATTGTTAGCATCAATAAAAAACGGATACATACATAAGTTGCACAACTTCGATATCCAACTTGAGAAGAAAATACCAGTTTATACTTGACTTAAAAACAGTAAAATAGATGTATAATATACCGTTATAAAGCTAAATATTTTAGAAAAAAATATTATCTTACACTCGATATTGTAAAAGTTAATGGTAAGTTATGAAAAGCCGATAAAACTGATTGTTTCAAATAATAATATAATATATTGTTTACTAATACGCATGTTTCTATCAAAACTCAATTAAATTTTTCGTCTCAAAATTTATTTCCAACTCCTTAAATCAATTTTAAGAACGTAGTAGTTGTGTGTTGTGTGTACCTAATTTTTTTTTAAGAACTTAGGGCGTAATGGCCTTGCGGTTGATCGCCTAAGATAAACAAGTAACCTTAAAGAACTTAATTCATTTTCAAATCATTATATATATGAAAAAAAAAAAAAAAAAAAAAAAAAAAAAAAAAAAAAAAAAAAAAAAAAAAAAAAAAACCTGTACCTGTTCAACTTATTAAAGGTCTTGGGCTCAATGCTTATTCGTATTGTGACCAAAGGCAGTGAAGTAAGGTGATTAGGCCTTGATCTCGATCAGCCGGTTTCCTCCAATTTCAGGTACCACCTTTTTTTTTTTCTTTATATTGAGACGAAAAACACCAGGATCATGTTTGCCTTTGCACTGTTAGACACAGGTTAGGTGATTATAGGAGTAGAGGAAAAGTATAGTTTATATCTGAGAGTAATGATGGTGTGACTTTAGGAAGCGAATGATGTTGTTATATGAGGAGAGGAATCAGAGAGAATAAAAGACAGATCGGTGGGAAGGTTGAAAAGAATACGTGAAGCGGTATATTGTCGACATTCTGTGAGGAGGAGGAGTATTGAGAGAGGAACCTGACATGATCGACAGAGAGGCGGAGGTCCACGGGCCCTGAGATAACCGTGGGTCAACCGAGAGTGTCCTATACGATGTCGCGCAAGCACAACCTCTTCGCGTCGAGACGGCCGGCACGAGGACCCCAAAGCTTGTTGTTTCCGAGGACCGCCCACTTCCGCTGCCAGCAATCCAAAATGCTCGATCGAATTGAAGTGACAAGGTCAGGCAAGCTCACAACTTGATGTTCAAGACCCTCGGAAACCGCATTAAGTGCCACTAAATCAGCCCCTCAATGTCCTGGAACCCAAAAGAAAACAATATTGACCCGGGAGGAAAAGGATGCAAGTGTGGTATGAATTCATCGGATGAGGTAGTCAGAGGAATATATGTTAAGGAGTGAGGAGAGAGTGGAGAGGGAATCGATGCATATGGTTACTTGAGAGGTAGATTGCTGGGGAAGAAATTCATTTACCAACTTTAAAGTCCGAGTCTGCACCAGGAATTTATGGAGACCCTCAGGTATCCCATCCTCTCCCCTCCCCCATCTTCCCTTGCTGAATAAAAATAATTAACAATACTCAGCCACAGCTGGGATTCGAATCCAGGACCCTGAGAACAGTATACTGGTATTCTATCCACTAGATCTAGACAGTAATTAAAAAAAAAAAAAATTTGTATTTACAATTTGATTGCTAATCATCCCAACAAAAGGAAAATCATAAGTACTATTTAAATAAAATAAAATAAAGCCAAAATAATAAAATCCACGAAAGCTTGACTTACGGTACACTTCACAACATAAACCAAGTTATAAGGAATATAAATTTAACCTCCACTATATTACTGACTATTTAAATGATAATATACCCTTCAATTTGCAGTCAAGGTACGTAAAAAACGTGGAAATCAAGAGGCCGTAAATTGTGCAGAGATTTCAGTTAGTGAAAAGGAGATGGTGAGGGGGGTGTTATCCCGTGCTTAAAGGACAAACTTATTTTATAAGCCTCTTAAAAAGTTTCACCTCGGAGCGGAAGGACATTAATTTGTTGCCCGAGGGAATTCAAATGAAGTCCTTCAGAATTTTAATAGCCTCTAGCTGGCTGGGGGACCGATATGTAAGGGGCCATCCTATTGCTCTCTACGGGCAGAAGGGTTAACTAATTGACAGTAATTACTTGAAAGGTGCTGTAATGGAATAAAGTGAAGCGTGGAGGGGGGGCGGGTCAATCGACATCAATCACTGCCGCCCCCACCACTTGTAAGGGTGCCTTGTAGCCTCCGGGGCTGACAGCAAAATATCCTGTCGAGGAACCTGGGTGAAAGTTTAAAAAATAAGGTAACTTACAGCGCTATTCGGGGATTAAAATATAATAATCATGTTATTTCAAACTCATTTTTACGGTCACTTACATTTTATATGAAATATATAATAAGAGAAAGTATTGAAATCGGGAACATTTTCAAAATCCAGTTTTCGACGGAAATACACGTTTTAAGGTCTCCTGAGTCAAAATAACCAAGTCCCGGAAAAAGTTCAGTGTGTCTGTGTGTCCGTCCGTGTGTGTGTCGTTAGTCTAACGCAAAAACGATAAGTAGTACGAAACTGAAATTTCATATTGAAGACAAAAATCACTTCTGATGATGTTCTACAACCTTATCAATCTGGATTTCGCAAAGGGCGCTCCACAATAGATCACTTGGTTATTGTAGAAGCCGAAGCACAATATTCTTTTATCAATAACCAATTACTAGGAGCAATATTCTTTGATTTGGTAAAAGCTTTCGATTGTATTTCCCATACCGTTATTCTACGCAAACTAGCCGCAATTGGAATAAGGGGCCAAATGCTTGCTTTCATTAAACAGTTACTGACTAATCGCCATTTCAGAGTTAGGGTAGGCTGCGAACTTTCTGAAAATAGTTCTCAAAACAGCGGTGTCTCTCAGGGCTGCGTCCTTAGTCCGACCCTTTTCTCCTTGGCGCTATTCGGGGATTAAAATATAATAATCATGTTATTTCAAACTAATTTTTACTTTCACTTACCTTGTATATGAAATATATAATAAGGGAAAGTATTGCAATCGTGAAAATTTTCAAAATTCAGTTTTCGACGAAAAAACACTTTTAGGGTCTCCTGAGTCAAAATAACCAAGTCTCGAAAAAAGGTCAGTGTGTCTGTGTGTGTGTCGTTAATCTAACGCAAAAACGATAAGTAGTAAGAAACTGAAATTTTATATTGAATATACGCCCGAGACGTAAGAGCAACTTTTTCATCAAAATCGGCTAACCAGAAGAGCCACTTTATACCATGCATTTTGCAGCTTATTATGATTTTCTCAAAAATTGCTGTAACGATTTTGATTAAACTTGCTATATTGATGTAAAATTGTGTAGGCTTTAATATCATGAAGGTTTTATTCTGATTGAAATAATATGAAAGGACTTAAATGCCGATATTATAAATTTTCTTCATCTAAAGTACCTTTAATTTTGTAGATTCTACAAAAATAACCATATTAGCATTTTTAAAAAACGATTAAATATACAAGTTGGACGGATTTGATAACCAATTAAAGGAGAAATGAAAAAACATTTGTTTAATGCGATTTTTGTGTTTTTGAAAGTGGAAACAGTAATATACATGTATGATATACCGTTGGGAAGCTAAAGATTTTAGAAAAAACTATTATCTTAGACACAATCGTAAAAGTTAATGGAAAGTGGTGAAAAGCCGATAGAACTAAATGATTGCCATAGATAATTATAGAATAGATTATTTAATAAAACACACGTTTCTATTGAAATTCAATTCCTTCACGATTTTTTTTTATCACTAAGTGTATTTTAAAATTCTAAAAAACTATTTAAATTGATTTTAATAAAGGAGATAAGGGAAAGTCGTGTGTTGTTTGCACCATATTCTTTTCAATACTTTTATTTCATATAAACTGATTTATTCAGAAATAATACTATCTGCGGGAGAAAGCACCACCCGTAAGTGGTTTGCTCGTTTTGTAACAAGGAATATTGACTTGGAAGACAAAAATCACTTCTGATGTTGTTGATGACCAAATTCAAAAAATTACCTGAAAGCTGGCAACATTTAATATTGTGTTGTGTCACATGAAATGTCCGTTTTCAAGGTAAAGGATTTTTATAAAAAATACGATATGAAAACAAGATAATTTTATTCGAAGTATTTACCTTCTTCTTCTACACATTTTTCCCAACGTGACACCAACTTTTTTATCCCCGAATTAAAAATCTCTGAGCATTGAAGTGAAACAAAATCTGAAAACGCACTTTTCACTTGATCATCATTTTCTAAAAGTTTTCCTTTGGCGAAGTTGTCAAAATTCCTGCACAGGTGGTAATCTGTTGGAGACAAGTCAGGAGAATATGGTGGGTGCGGAAGAACTTCGTAGCCCAGTTCTTTCAATTTGTGCACGGTATTTTTTGAAAAATGGGGTCTTGCTGCCGCTAAGTGAGATCGTGAGGTACCCATGAATCGAGCTTTCTTACTTTCCCGATACACTTTAAATGTCTGGAAACGGTAGATGCACTTGCATTTAGTTGTGCTGAGAGTCCTTTAACTGTTTGGTAGGGATTTCCTTCTACTGTATGTTTGAGGACATCGTTGTCTATTACGGACGGAGGTCTTTCCGGGGCAAGTTTTCCAAGTCGGTATCCCCAGCTGAAAACTTAGCAAACCAACCGCGAATGGTCCGTTCATTAACACCCCTTCCCCCAAACGCCTTGCAAATATTTCTAGCGGCCTCAGCTGCTGAATGCTCGAGTTTAAACTCGTACAAAAATATTACTTGAAAATCGCGTGTTTCCATGTTCATATTTGGAGGTATACTAAAAAGTGGATAATTGATTGGGAAGCTAATGTTTACAATACAAAGGTAGAGTATTAGTAACTGTTTACTTTAAATATGTAAACAACCGGAAGGAAACAACAGATTATAAATGTTTAAGGAGTTATTTAAATTAAGTTGTAATAGGAACATGGGTTTTATTAAATATCTGTAATATTATCTACGACAATCAATTTGTTGTAGCGGTTTTTCATGTTTTGAAATTATGTGTGTACGATAATATTTTTTCTCAAATCAATTTTTCCATCGGTATATTATACTATACATTTATATTACTGGTTTTATGTTCCAAAACACTAATATTGCAACAATAAAAAAAAAAAAAAAAATATTTATATATATATATATATATATATATATATATATATATATATATATATATATATATATATATATATATATATATATATATTTGCTCTTTTCTCATTTCATAGGATATCGAATTCGTTCAACTTTTATATTATTCTGTTTTTTTTTTTATTAATGCTAACAAAATGATATGGCTAATTTATTCAAATTTATCAAATTAAAGGTTCTCCGGAGGAAGAAAATTTAAACTATCGGCATGTAAGCCCTGTCCGACTATTTCGATCAAAATGAAACCCATATGATATTAAAGCCCATTAAATTTTAAATCAATATAGCGAGTTTGATCAAAATCGTCGTTTTTGATAAAATCATAAAGGTGCAAAATGCATGTTATAAAGAGGCTTTTCTGGTTGACTGATTGAGATAAAAAAATGCTCTATCATCTCGTGCGTTTAGTTGTCTTAAATATGAAATTTCATTTTCGTGCGACTTTTCGTTTTTGCGTTGGACTTATCACACATAGACGCACATAAACACAGACCTTTTTTCAGAACTTGGTTTTTTGGACTCAGGGGATGCTAAAACGTGTGTTTCCGTCGAAAACTGGAATTCGTAAATTTTACCGATCACAATACTATATAATGATAATGGAATAAAAGCAAAATTGTGTACAGGCCATGTTTGACTCTCATTCTAAATTATTATAGATTGCAATTTTTCAAAAACAATTCGCCCCTATAATGGTGAAGAAATTAACTAAATTGCGGTGCGTGTGTTTCTAGAGCCTTTATGATACCACAGAACCAGTTCCAGTTCCTGTTACACAAAGTAACCGTTACATTCACTAATTATAATCAAACCATTCGCTACTGATTTCAAATTCCTCCCTTTTTACCCGTCCATCTCTCGGAAAATATTAGGATGAATTTCAATTCCAGGCTGGACATCGTAACATGAATAATGCAACAGTTCTCCCGCCGAGTGAGTTCTTCATGTTGTTTCCCTGCCATTTCTTCTTTTTCCTTTCGCCAGTATATTTTGTTGTTTTCCTTTCTGTCAAGAAAGGTACCCGTTGAAGGGTCTTGTTTAATCAACTTTGAGAAATGAATACATTTTGTTGAGTTATTTTTTTTAATTTGTCTTTCCCTCAAGTTAAAATACTTAGTAAACTACACGTAATACGTTATAAACTGTACGATTATATATTAAATATGTAAAATAAAAAAAAAAAACAGATAAATAAACAAAAAAAAACTTATACATCCACAACCCATAAAGGGTCTTGGGCTTAGTAAATATAGATATTCTTACTGTTTATAGGCAAACGGCAGCGCAATAAAGTAATTTGGCCGAGATCACACCCAGCCTCAAGGTTTTTCCCAATGTCGGGTACCCGTTTTAAAGAGACTTTCTTTCCTTTTTTTTTTCTCCATCTTTCTTTTACACATAGGGAAACTATTGAATATTAAATACATATGAAAATAACAAATGTTAAATTGAGAACAGTAACAGTGTATTTTTCCTCTAATGTGTTATTCTTTGATGGGAATTATAAAATATAATACAAAATATAAACATATAAAATGTCTCTTTTAATTTGACTAATATGAACTGGAATAAAGAATTACTACGATTTATATTTATTTGGACGGATCCTCTCACTCTTTCTATAATAAAAATATATAAGTTATATAACAAAAAAAAATATAAAGTGGAATAGTATGTAATATAACTTTGTAGGACATAAGAAAGAAACGTATAAAACAAGAAACATAAATGTAAAGAAGGAAGAACAACGGAAAGACCAAGAAGTTAATAGAGGCAGTGAAAAATATTACAAAATTGTTTATAAATAATTATTAATTATTAACCATATTATGCTTTTTTAGAAACATTATTTCAAGATATAATTATTTATGATACCATTTTATTTATTCATCGTTTTTCTGTTATTTTCTTGGGATAAGGAATCCCTCCTAGTGCTTTGGAATCCGTGAACTTGAAAATCTGAGGAAAAACCTAGTGGCTGGCCATGTCAAGTTTTTTTGGAGTTTAAGAATTAATTATAACAACTAGCAGTTTAAAAACCTCTTTTCTTTATTTTTACTTTCACTTACTATATATACTAAGGGGAAGTATTGCGATCGTGAAAATTTCCGAATTCCAGTTTTCAAAGGAAATACACGTTTTAGGGTCCCCTGAGTCCAAATAACCAAGTCCCGCAAAAAGGTCTGTGTGTGTGTGGTAACTCCCGGGCGGAAACGGTAAGTCCTATGAAACTGAAATTTCATATTTAAGACAACTATACGCCTGAGACGTGACAAAACTTTTTTCATCAAAATGAGCTTACCAGAAGAGGCACTTTTTACCATGCATTTTGCACCTTTTTTCGATTTTCTCGAAAACGGTTCAGACGAATTTGATTAAACTCGCTATATCGATGTAAAATTTAATAGACTTTAATATCATTTGGATTAAAATGGTCCGAAAGGGCTTAAATGCCGATATTTTACATTTTCTTCCCCTAAAGTACCTTTAATTTTGTAGATTCAATAAAAATAACTATATTATCTTGTTAACGCTGGTGAAACACAGGTAAATATATAAATAGAATAAATTCGATACCCAACTAAAGGAGAAAACAGAAAAAAAAAATTTAATGCAATTTTTCGTTTTTGAACATAAGAGCAGTAATATACATGTATGGTACACCGTTTGAAAGCTAAAGATTTTAGCAAAACTATCATCTCATACATTAGCTTTTAAAAGTTAATAGAGAGTGATAAAAACACCGATAAAACTAAGTGACTGTTTTACATAATAATATAATCGATTTTTTAATAAAACACATGTTTCTATAGAAATTCATTTAACTAATTCTTTAATGGTTTCACTCATTTTGATCTCTTACTGTATTTGAAAATTCTTTAATCGATTTTAAAGACGGAGGTATGTGAAAGTCGTGTGTTGCCCGCACCAGATTTTTAAAATTTATTTAATTTTATATTCTTTGATAGTTAATATTCGTGTATTTTTTACCTCACCCAACGATTCAAGTTATCAATTCATTCAAATAAAAGTACCTTACTTGAAGCAGTCTAGATAAATCAGAATTTAAAGTAAGCATAAAACGTACGTGATACTAAAGAAAATTTAGTGTTACATGTTTAATTAAATTTTTAAAATCCATTTGAGAAAAATATAAAAACAGTATCGTCAGTAGTAAAAGTAGTCACAAGTAAAAAAAAAAAAAAAAAAATGTACCTGTACAGACCATGATTGGTCTTCGGCTCAGTACATAGAGATTCGTACTGTTTCTTGACCACCGGCCGTACAATAAGGTGATTAGGCCTTGATCACGCTCAGCCGCCACGTTCTTCCCTTAATTTTGGTACCCACTTTAAAGAGGCTGGATCTAACCTAGAAAGGTTTCCCTATCCTAGTGACGCCCCTCGGCTAAATTAACAATATAAATAATATTCTGTCATATTCGGGATTCGATCCCAAGACCCGGAGAACAGTAGACTAGCGCCCTATGCACTAGACCACGCCGCTTCCTTCCTAGAAACATACTTGTAATAAATTTTAATTTTCAGTTTTATACAACTTATCGTTTTCGCACTAGACTTACACCCATACAGATATTCTTCGGAAATATGCCATGTGGACTCAGGGAACGCTAAAACGTGTATTTCTGTTGAAAACTGGAATTCGACCATTTTCACAATACTTTCTCTCACTACACATTTCATATATAGGCAGATGAAAGAAAAATTAGATTTAATAGTGTATAATAATAGAACATAGAATTAACGCGGAGGAGACAGAGTTGTTTGGAAATTGATAACGGAGGTGGAAGAATCGAGGCGTGAGATCTGCCCGCTCGGACGCCCTTGAATAATTCATCGGGTCCTCGTTAACTGCAACCACCTCTCGTCTCTTTGCGTTCGTCATTCCATATCTCTTCGCATCCCTATCTCTATTCTTCTCGATGAAAATAATAATAAAACCGTAAAGTTTTTGAAAACATTTGAAATCAAGATCATTTATTTATTTCACTACTTACCTACAGTCATGGTCATTGAAATTGCATCAATCAATAACAAAAATGTTACCAAGATTAAACTTAGCCGCATTTAAAAAAAAAATACTGATTACACATAATAATAATAATAATAATAATTTAACACGCATTTCCCATTAATTTAATTCCCATTAATAATTCCCTATATTCTCATTAATTATTTAATTATTAATTAATTTATTAACACGCATTTCCCACCTTTAACCGGGTCTTTATCTCATCCTGGATTTAATTTCTTCTTTTTATCATTGAACCTAAATACTTGAATTTCTCTTCGTGTTCAAAAGTATGCCCTGTAATATCAATATCACCAAGATCGCTACCGTTTCTGCTACTAATTAACGAACTCACAACAGTATATGCTTAGAAATAGTCTTTTATTCTTCTTCAAATATTACATGTGTGAAGTCTACCTTGAGACTCACCAAGAGGGAATGATGAAATGAATTTGTGTGGATTTACATTGGGTATAAATAGGATTTCGAAGGAAGGAGAGGTGCTAATACTTCGGTGTGGTCTAACATGTGGTGGCCAGGGGCTCTCTGATCTAGATCGAAACTAAAATGCCAGTGGACAGTATGATTAAAAACATAAACATCCAAGTTCTGTCACTTCTGTGACAATTGAGCGGTAACTTTATGACTTTAGAATGTGATCTGACCCTGAGAAAAGGGCTAAGGGGACCTTTCTTATGAGTTAACAATAGACAATTGTTTAAGGTACAAAAATACGTTAGATAAGACATAAAGTTTTATCATAAACGTTAATAATATTAGTCCTCTGTTAATTTACTAATCATATATTTCATTTTATCGGTATTTAATTCCAGTCTATTTCTTTACCGGTTTTCATTAACACACTTTTATTTAGTTGTATGGTTTCCGTGTCTTCACCTAGCAGTACCAAATCATCGGCATACCCAAAACCGGAATCTTATCACCCATATTTA
This sequence comes from Piezodorus guildinii, assembly GCA_023052935.1. NCBI lineage: Eukaryota > Metazoa > Arthropoda > Insecta > Hemiptera > Pentatomidae > Piezodorus > Piezodorus guildinii. The sequence goes on along the minus strand of CM041297.1, from coordinate 25,304,683 downwards.
AACCTTTCTCGGTATACATCACCTTTTCTATGACATATTCTAAAGCTAAATTAAATAAAACAGGTGAAAGGGACTGATTACACAACAAAATAATAATATTTATTAAAAATTAAAAGAAATTTCAGTTTCGTCCGACTTTTTGCTTTCTTCTAGAATACCACAAATACAAACTATTTTGCGCTACTTGGATATTTGGACTCAAGGGACTCTGAAACGTGTATTTCCGTAGGAAACTGGAATTGGAAAATTTACAAAATTGCAATACTTAATTAGTTGGATGGGAGATCTCTGCTAAATTAAAGCCTAGAAAGGGGTGCTGCTGGGCACTTTACTTCCTCATGCCTACCATGTCTGATCTCACATTTGCCGATTGTCAGATGGCTTCTAACAGGTGTGAAAAAAGATATTAAGAGAAAAAATATATAATAATAATTGAGTGTATAACAAAATTTTATATCGATGTTGCGAGTTTAATCGAAATCGAAATGGTATCAATCAGCTCTTCTGTTTCGCTAATTCATAGAAATAGATACCTTTTTGCTCGACTATTTTTTTTTTTTTTTAAACTGTAAAACGTGTATTTCCGGGTAGAACTCGAATTTGAAAATTTTCAATACTTCTGAATACTGTATATTTTAAATATTTCTACAAGGGAAAGTAAAATGACTTAATAACAAAGCAAGTCATAGAACTGTATAGAAAGAGAAATAAACGTAATTATATATATTTATAATTTCTACTTTGAGGAATGTGATTTCAACAAAGGTAATTTCAACTTAAGTATAAAATTTCTTTCAAAAAGTTAAGTCTTTTTTACGCAACTTTTTGTAAAATAAAAAGTACAATATGTTAAATAGCAAGTAATAATTAAGTTTCTACTAGTAAGTATTAGTCAGAAATCAGTTTTAGCCTTAGAAAATTGTTCGTAAAGAATCTAGATTAAAAGTCCGCATTGGTTCCGAGTTACAAACACTGTGAAACGTAATCTTGTCAGAGCCAGTCTCGGATAAAAAGGATTTAAACTTGGTCCGATATATCGGAAATAAACTGAAAGAACATCCGGAAAAATTACTTAATGCTGTCGTTCTTTCTGGTCTTTTAATACTCTTATCGAGTTTATCTTTAAAAAAGTCGTATGGTGTTGAAAATTTATAATTAAGTTACCTAACGTCATAACAAAGATTTTAAGACAAGTTTTTCATTAGAATCGTCTTACTGGAAGTGACACTATATCCAATGCTGTTCACACATTTTTAATTGTTTTTAATTATTGATTTATAATGTTATAATTGAGTTATAACCTGCTATGTATCGAGAATACTGGGAGGTGAAGAAATATTTTTAAATTGTACAAAATAGAGCAGTTTCCGGGCGACAAGCAGGAAGGCTTCTTAGAAGGGCTATACAAAAAATAGACCCCTCCACTCGTACAGCGGGGATAGCGGAGTACCTGTGGAGTCTGAACCCGGACGGGAAGATAAGAGGAAGTCCAGCACGGAAGTCGAAAGTTGGGGGTCAAGCAGTCATGCCCAAAGGTACCTATATGTAATATTATGTGGTAAATAGAACCTCAGTATTCTCGATGATAACAATACCTCAACTGTACCAAGTTTTATGAATAATAATATGTGTAATAATAATAAGTGCTATTTTATAAATAAATGTATATTCTAAGTAAATTACTTTATTACCCTATATGCCACGAAACATAGTAAACCGCTAGAAAGCACAATATTTTAGACAAGTTAAAATGCAATAAAAGTTAATAAAAAGGTGTTATAAGTCCATGAACTTATGAATTCGTATTTTGTAGAATAGGGGTGCTCACTACGTTTGCTATAGCATATTTTTTGTGTTATTTTGCTAAATCCGTCGAGTTTCTACAGTTATTTCCTGCATAAAATTGATGGGTTTAGCACAGTAGCACAAATATCATGCTATAGCAAACGTAGTGAGTACCTCTTATGTTGTAATGAGGGAGGTTATGGGGATTTAGTGTTACCACTGAATAGTATTGTACATATTACGGGTAGTCACTACGTTTGCTATAGCATGCTATTTGTGTTATTTTGCTAAATCCGTCGAGTTTCTACAGTTATTTCCTGCATAAAATTGATGGGTTTAGCACAGTAGCACAAATATCATGCTATAGCAAACGTAGTAAGTACCCCTTATGTTGTAATGAGGGAGGTTATGGGGATTTAGTGTTACCACTGAATAGTATTGTACATATTAGGGGTAGTCACTACGTTTGCTATAGCATGCTATTTGTATTATTTTGCTAAATCCGTCGAGTTTCTACAGTTATTTCCTGTATATAATTGAGGGGTTTAGCACAATAGCACAAATAGCATGCTATAGCAAACGTAGTGAGTACCCCTATTATATTATATTATATACCGAATCGTACGTAAGCTGTTAAAGTGTATTGAAAGTTGTTATAAATCCATAAACTTACATTGTTATTAATTATTTATGCATGGTTCAATGTTAACTAAGTTGTGATACCCAAAAAAACTAAATTTAATTAAAGAAATATATTTAAAATGGTTTGTATAATTAACCCCTCTCCCAAACCCTGACGCTAGTACCACCACCACGTGGCTGTATGAAGCAGTTGGAACAACGACTAATAGCTCACGATTGATATGGACACCAATTTTTAGAATTAATTTATTTTTAATTAATTATTTTCAATTAATTAATTTTTAAATTAATTAATTTATTTATTTTTAGTTTTCTACTTTCGTAGCCATAATTTGTTCCCCAGCACTTCAAGTGCGTTACCATTAAACAGAACATCAAAACATTGTTTTAACTAAACATTCTTAAAATGAAGCTGTGCTGAAGACACTTAAGAAAAACTATGTAACACTTATAACTTTTATCTTGTTTCAGGGGCTTTGAAAAAAAGTTAAGAATATCTCGTTGAAGTCGACTTTAAACGCCTTTTAAACCGAAAGGCGGATTTTGATACGGTTTTCTCTATTTTTTCAGGGCATTCTTCTTTGAGAGTTTATAAGAACAATACTTTGAAAAAAAGTTGTTTAGTCGGGAAAATTATATTTTCTGTAATCAAGGCAACAAATAATCTTTCCTTACATACGAATATTTCTGTTTCTCTAATGATTTGATGATCCCAAAACGATAAACTTTGAGTTCTCCTTTCAAAATAAATGATACGACATTCAAACTGCACCCCTCCGAACCAGGTGCGTGTCACTAGTATTATTTATTCTAAAATAACAGTTTTCTTCAAAATTCACTCGTTAGAATTAAAAAGAAAAAAAAAACTCGTTCATTTTTTTGTAACATTATAATTAATTTTAGAAACGTTTAGAAGTCGTAGATTGCACTCAGCATTCTGTTTTTCTTAAATTATAAAATTTAGGAATATATAGGTAATTTTCAATCAATTCCATCGCTAAAAGCTAGAGTAAATCAAACCAATGACTCTATATTTTCGTAAGGAGGTCTTTAATTACATACATAAATTATAGTAGTTGTTTTTGATTATCGTATTTAGCAAAATATGTAATTTTTGGTAAAAAAACAGATTTAATGAAATATGGAGGGGAGATGAACTAATCAGGAACTAGCGGACGCCCGGTGAAAGCAAAAGTTGTCTCACCCCCTTCACCTCCCTTCCAGCCCCCTTTCACCCCTTTTCACCCCCCTTTGCCCCCTTTGCTCTCTCTATCCACTGTCTCATTCATCCCCCCCTCTCCCTCCCACCTCTCCCTCCCTCTACCCCCCTCCCCCCAACGACCTCAGAAAGTTGGGACGTTCCATTACGGGGAGGTGTTGATTGGACGGTGTTGAAGCTCCTGGCCCGGGTCGTCAATTCAGGACCATTCGTCAATCGCTGTTATAAATATTACAAGTCAATTTTAGATTTAATAAAAAAAAGAAAGTACCGGTCAAACGTATGACGAATTATTCTTGAATTGCTAGGGTAATATAAGTAAGAAAAAAAATACTTTTTTATCAAAACAAGATTAAAAAATTACTGTAAATATCTAAATCCTATTTATTACTTAATAATCTCTCAAAGCATTCTCGAAGCTTGTTGAATCTCATTCGATTTTTTTAAAAAAACTTTAGTTTAGTCATTTGTTTTAAACTAGATATATGACTGTCCTGGAAAATTCTCTTAATTTAAAGGAATCACTGAGAGAAAATATCACAGCCAATGAATAAACTCTTGAAATAATTAAATATAAAGAGGTAGGTGTCTTTGACCATTTTGCATTGTGAGGCGTCGGTTTAAAAAAAACTAGTAATGGAGATTCGACCTTGGAAAGAAAGAAGGTCTGTTGGCGGCCATTAATTTCATCCACAAGTTCTAAGTAACTTGTCAGAAGTGTGGAGTGTCGAAAGATTTTGTTAGCCGACATCATGGGAAGGTGAGAAAGAGCAGCGGAATGGTCCCTCTTACGAATTTACTCTTCGGAATCAGCTGAGAGGTTTAGAAATCTTACAAAATAGACTGTAAAACCCTTCTTATATGATAATTTATCAGAAGAAGAAGATTTCCCTGTGGGGAAAAGTGGATTTACTGACGAAATAGTAATACCAGCGAGGAATAGCTAGATCGCGGTCAAACTGCTTTTCGGATTGTTGGAAGAATTTAAAATCTATATCGATTTGAATGAAAATTCATGCTTTGCATCGTTGTTTTTAAATCTCTCAGGTATTATTCATCGCGAAGTCGTTTCTGATTTATGAATTCTTAATTCTACTGCGAAGAACTGGGAAGGTTTTAGATTGTTCAAGATTTTATTTTTCAGCTATTAGTTACCTTGCTTTGATCGACCAGAAATGAGTCATATTCCAATTAGATAATGCTTCTCCTTACACTTCTCTCACCCACCATATAGTCACGACCTCGCAATATTAGATTACTGCATGTTTTGACCCATAGGTCATTTTATTGAAGAGAAAAAGGATAACATTGCGGAAATTTAAATTGATGTCCAAGAGTCCTTTGACAGCCATCCCAAAGAACGGTATCAGCAAAGAATCCAAAAATTGAGACGTTGATTTCCAAAAGGTACTGTATCTATTCCTGAAAATTTTACAGTAAACAAAAACTTTCTTTTTAATATATTATTAAACCAACTTATTTCTTTCCTTTCGTAATAAAATTTAATTTTCTTTTTAATATAATAACTATAAATATATACTGGACGGAATTAGTTCGGGTGGCGGTCAGTAAATGAAACAACTAAATAGTTTCAACTATTTAATAGTTGTATTTACTGACAGCCATCCGGACTAATTCCTACCAGTAGTTCTCAACGGTAAACTAACTATATCCACTATATATAATATATTTGTCGCAGTCGGATTGTATAATCCGCCATATTACATTACGGGCAGCTGTTATCAAAAGCAGGCCGTTTTGAAATGCGGCGGTTCAACACGGCTAGCAATAATGCAATGAAGCCAGAGATTAGGCGCCTCTTTGACAGTTTTTAGTTCCGATTTTTAACACTTGTGGCGCTGCCTGACATAAGAATAACAATGAAATTGGATATGCCGCTAATTTTTGGAAACAATATCACTATTGCTAATGTTTATATAGAAACAAATTGTAATATGTCTCAATAAATAAATACAATAAAAAAAAAAATGGAAAAGTTTAATTGTACTAAGTCTAGCGCGCTAGTCTCTTATGCCAAAGTTATGAGTTCGAATCCTAGTCCCGGTATAGCTTTTATAAGGAAGGATGTAATTAAATGGGGATTCACTCACAGCCTCTTTCTCGGGTATGTGAGACCCGTCAGCCAAATGGTGGCCACTCACAAAATTAGGCGTAGTAAGTGACGACCCTACCCTAAAAATTGCATCGAGAAACACGCCTGTACGGCCTGTCGCGCCACTGAAAAAAAGAAAGAAAATTATTTCATGATAGCTGTCCCTTTTGATTTATAATATTAAGGATAAAAACGTCTTAAGCCAAATATTTTATTTAGTATAAAGTAAATATGATAATAATTCCTGATTAGTAAGGAATATCGTAAGAAAATTGATTTTTATTTTATATTATATTATTTTTTAAGTATGGTCACCCTGCAATTTAAGTAGCAGTACGATGCGGCTAAACGGGCCGCCTTATTCAAGAACGTTTTGCAACGACAATCCGGTTAATCGTAGAACCGCCGGATTTGAAAACGGATCTGTTTTTTATAACAGCTTGATGTAATGTACTACGGTGGATTATACAATGTCATTGCGACATATATATTTTAATACTATATAAAATGTTCTAGTATGATATAGAACGAAAATAAATGGGTAATTAGTATCTTTAGAAAATAATTGTATTTCCAATTCGCTTTTTTCAAGGACTTCAGTATTCGTTAAATACACTCAAATATAACATTTAGATTTAACCAAATGATGAGAATAGAAATATGTAAAAAAATCAATATTGTAAAAAATGTTCTTTAGTACTTTTTGGAAATCAACGTCTCAATTGACAGATGGATGATGACAATACATAACAATGGACTATACTTGGATAATTAATTGCATTTTATATCAAAGGAAAAATAATACACTTCATTTAAAAAAAAAAAAAAAAGGTCATTTTTTTATACATCCCATTATGACCTGCTTATTTAAAAAAATAACTACGGAGTATCAGCGTACGCGGTCTCATTGTCGTTTTCCTTATTAGAATTTTTTTAAAGAGTGATCACAGATTTCTTGAATATATTGGGTTGTGACTCATGAAATGTCCGTTTTCAAGGTATAGGATTTTAATTAAAAATACGATATGAAAACAATATAATTTTATTAGAAGTATTTACCTTTATTTTCTACACATTTTTCCCAACGTGACACCAACTTTTTTTATCCCCGAACTGACAAACTCGGAGCTTTGAAGTGAAACAAAATCTGAAAACGCACTTTTCACCTGATCATCATTTTCAAAAAGTTTTCATTTGACGAAGTTGTCTAAATTCCTGAACAGATGGTAATCTGTTGGAGACAAGTCAGGAGAATATGGTGGGTGCGCAAGAACTTCGTAGCCCAGTTCTTTCAATTTTTGCACGGTATGTTTTGAAACATGAGGTCTTGCTGCCGCTAAGTGAGATCATGAGGTACCCATGTATCGAGCTTTCTTACTTTCCCAATACACATAAAATGTCTGTAAACGGTAGATGCACTTGCATTTAGTTGAGCTGAGAGTCCTTTAACTGTTTGGTAGGGGTTTCCTTCTAGTTTTCTAAGTCGGTATCCCCAGCTGAAAACTTATCAAACCAACGGCGAATGGTCCGTTCATTAACACCCCCTTCCCCAAACGCCTTGCAAATATTTCTAGCGGCCTCAGCAGCCGAATGGCCGAGTTTAAACTCGCGCAAAAATATGACTCGATGTTCGAGTGTTTCCATGTTCATATTTGGAGGTATACTAAAAAGGATTAGAGGATTAGTAACTGTTTACTTTGAATATGTAAACATTCGAAAGAAAACAACAGAGACCTGCAAAATCCTTATGTATTTCAAAAACTATAAACACGGACATTTAATGTAAAACAACCCAATAGTATAACATGATTGCGAAATTCTCGAATTCCAGTATTGTTTTATAAAATACTTCATCATTATTTGAGTAGCTGAAAGTATTTGAATAGAAGCAGACTTTTCCGCGAACCTTGTATATCGTACTTCAAACATTTAATTATTCTGTAGTATTACAATATATTCACATATTAAACTTAAATTTATTGAAAATTAAACTAAAATATAATCGTACAAAATTTTAAAAAGAATCTTAAGATAACATATTTGTTGTTCTACATTTTCATTAGAGCAATCATAGTCAAACTATGTTACCCCTAAAATTCAGTCAAAAGGATTTAAGCAAATGATAATATAATTTTAAGAAGTTTATAAAAATAATGCCTTGTGAAATATTTAAATATGTAGGAAAATATTTCCGTTGAGGTGAAAAGTTGAAAAGAGTTTAAAAAGTTTAGAAGTTTTCAAACTGTATAAGACGATTGAAGAAACCTATGAAGCGAATAAAAGCCCTTTACTGCCTTACTTTTTAGAAGTAGAATACTTATCTTTAGTGAAAAGTTTCTCTTCCGCCATGTTGCTAATAATGAAAAGAATAAAGAACCCAGAAAGTATATATTAAAACAGTTAAATTCATTAGGTAGAATTAAAATCATCTAACTTTTTGGTTACTATTATGTAAATACCTTACCCTTTAATAAAAACGGCCGTTCCCCAAACAGCAACTATTGTATTATAAAACTTTAATCTACTCAAATTGCCAAAAAGCTTAATACCGGCTCTGATTGGGTGTGGAAGAAGAATCGATCATGTAAATTTGACCAGTTAGGTAGGAATAAGGATATTGATAATTGGGTCTATTTGTTACGTGACAGGATAGGTCCCTGGTTCGGTTGTTAATGTTAGGTCGAAATAAAACCAGATGAAAGGAAATCTCGAACAGTGTCTTTTTTTGACTTCATAGTAAAATATAAAAAATCTGATGCGAGCAACACACGGCTTTCACTTACCTGCGTAATTGAAATCGATAAAAACAAGATTTACGCCTCACAGATATTACAACACCACCTAACTCAATTCCATGACTGGTGCAAACTTTGGAAAATTAAAATTAACCAGGACAAATCCCAACATATTACTTTTACTCCAGTATATCTTGACAACATCCAAATTCCACAGACAGACACAATAAAATATCTGGGCTTGACATTCGACAGAAGAATGACATGGGGCCCACACATCAAGAACAAACAGATAACGCTAAACAAAAGACTAAAACTTTTATACTCAATACGCTCAAAATTAAAACTCAAACATAAACTGAACACTTACACTTACCTACTGAAGCCCATTTGGACTTAAGCCTCACAGATATACGGGACTGCCAAAAAGACACACATACGTAAAATTCGACTTTTTCAATCCAAAACTTTTAGAACTATTACAAATTCACCTTGGTACGTTAGCAACACTACTTTACATACAGACCTTCACATGACAACAAACTACACTCTCTACAAACGTTTTCACAACAACTTACACGGACATACTAACACACTAATACGAAGCATGCTCACTAATAACATGCCGGACAATACTCTTCAGAAGACTGAAAAGAAGTTGGATGAGGGACCTTCTAAGCTAAATCCGGAATATGAAGCACGTCAGGAAGAGGTGCCGCTGGGTATCGTCTCTTCATGCCTACCACGCCAAACTATCATCCCTTCATCACATTAGCTGATTGTCAACACTCATTGACAGGTGTGAATAAAAATTTAAAGATAGAAAAAAAAATACAGTAAGAGACAAAAATGAGGGAAACTAATAAAGAATTAATTAAATTGAATTTCCTTAGAAACATTTGTTATATTAAAAAATGTATTATAGGCACAATTACCTAAAGCAATCATAGTTTTATCGGCTTTTTATCACTCTTTATCAACTTTAACAAGTTTGTGTATAAGGGAATTTGTCCGGGTAGCGATCAGTGAATGAAAAAAAAAAAGTAGTTTCAACCATTTATTTTCTACCAACGATTCATCATCAGTATTGTAGGCGAACAGAAACTCAGTTTTTTTGACTGAACGGAGTTTTTTTTTATGGAAACTGAGAATCCACTATGATGATATTTTTTTCTAAAACCTTAAGCTTTTTAAAGGTATATTATGCATGTATATTACTGTTCATATATTTATTAATAAAAAATCCATTAACAAAATATTTTTGCTGTTATACTTCTATATCAAATTCGTTCAAGTTATATATTATCTGTTTTTTATCAATAATAACAAGATGATATGGTTATTTTTATATAATCTACAAAATTATAGTTACTTTGGGGGAAGAAAATTTAAAACGTTGGCACTTAAGCCTTGTCAGACCATTTCAATCAGAATGAAACCTAGATCCAATTAAATCTCATTAAATTTACATTCATTTAGGGAGTTTTCTCAAAAACGTTAGAGCCGTTTTTGAGTAAATCTTAATGTTCGAAATGCATAGTATAAAGTACCACTTCCGGTTACTGATTTATATACAGTTAAGTGAAAGTAATACATGATATATTCTCTTTTCTTTAAGAAGGCAATACTAAAAGTTACATATTTAGGAATCAAACGAAACATTAGACTACAATAGATGGCTCCGTAGTAAAGTCAAATAGATTTGTAGTAACAATTAAAGAAATTAAAAAAATATATATATCTATTTACTGTTATGAATTTTATATGTAATATATTAAATACATCAGGTTGATTGTTGCTTAACTCCTGGCCGAGAGCTATGCAGCGAAGAAATCTGAGTAGATGAAATATACCGGTTCTGGCCCAGGGCTTCGGTGCCGAGCTGGCCCACTTTTTTGTGGAGCCAATCAGATTCCAGCATTTGGTCACGTGATCTATGGCGGGAGATTTGAACTTCAACCACGACCTAACCTTAACAGTGCTTCGGTGCAAGATGGCGGCGCCCATCATTTCCCTCCAAAACTGGTAGCCTTTATTGAACGATTGTTCGCGATCGTCCCTGTCGTTCGTTATCTACCCAATCGAACCTAACCTCATATATTTAGCCCTATTTATTGATTTAATATTCATTTTTCCTTAAAATATAAACAAAATAACCTGTCCATCACTATACAATACCAAAAAAATTATATATATAAAAGTTTAATAGTAGAGGGAAAACAGGCGAGCTGGCGCACCGATTCCTCCATCCCCTCCCCTACCACTCTTAACCACCTATGACGTCATCACGACCTAACCTTAACTACTATGGTTCGCACCATCAACCTAACCTAAACCACCAGGCCGAGCCCCTTTTTAGTCACGTGACCCCCTATCAACCTAACCTAAACCACTAAGCCACGCCCCTTTTTGGTCACGTGACCCCTGTTTGAGGGTATTAAGTCTTTATAAAGCATGAGTCTACCCGGCGTCCATTTTCTTTTCCCTACGTTTTAGGCTAATTTAGTCTTTATAAAGCATGAGTCTACCCGTCCGCCATTTTCTTTTATGACGTCACAGTTTACAAAGCATGGGTCTACCCGACGTCCATTTTCTTTTCCCTACGTTTTGGGCTAATTTAGTCTTTATAAAGCATGAGTCTACCCGTTCGCCATTTTGCTCCCCCCACTCCTTCATTAGTTAACAATCAGAGTGCCTAACTTGAGAGTTCCTCCCGGCTAGGTCCGATGGTCAAATTGTAATGTGTGCTTTTACGAAACCTTTCAAACTGTGACATAACCTTACTATTGTTTACATTTTTTGAAACCTCCCTTGATGTTACATAACCTTCCTATTGTTTACATTTTCGGAAACCTCCCTTACTGTTACATAACCTTCTCATTGTTTACATTTTCTGAAACCTCCCTTACTGCTTACATTTATGAAACCTTCCAAACTGTTACATAACCTCCCCATTGTTTACATTATCTGAAACCTCCCTTACTGTTACATTTCCCTTACTGTTACCCCAACCTCCCTATTTTTACATTTTTTGTAACCTCACCTACTGTTCCATAACCTTCTCAATGTTGACATTATCTGAAACCTTCTTCACTGTTACATAACCTTCCCTATTTTTACATTTTCTGTAACCTTCTCAATGCATTCATTTTTCGTAACCTTAATGTTTACATTATCTGAAACCTTCCAAACTGTGACATAACCTTACTATTGTTTACATTTTTGAATCCTCCCTTACTGTTACAAAACCTTTCCAATGTTTACATTTTAGCTTCGTATATGCTTAATTTATGTTCTGAAAGTTCCTATTTGTTTACAAATTCAGAAGCATGTCCAATATTAACATTTTCACTGTTTGTTTACTTTTATGTTCTCCTCACATAGTCGTAGTGCACACTCACCTTCTAAAGTATCCACAAGAGCGCAGCACCAGCTCTACTGTTTAATCTGTCCACCAGAGTGCAGCTCTTTGGAATTGTTTATGTCATTTTCCCGATGACATTTTATTTAAAAGTAATTATGGGCCGCCGCCATTGAATTTTATGACGTCTCAATTTAAATAATTTAAACCGGTTCGAACATGTTCGAGCATGCAGCGACATGTCGAATCATGTAAAAACAGGTTTGTGCAAGTACAAACAGGTTTGGATCATGTTTAAGCATGTTGATAAGTGAAACGTAAACATGGACTTTGAACCCTCTTAACGGCTTCAATATAAACATCGTAATGGTGCTTCTTAATCCTATACATCTTTGAACTTTGACCCCTTTAATTCTACTATTTAAATAGCGACATAGGGTCCCTTAAGCTTTTGAACTTTGAACGATTATCCTCTTAAGTATCAATATAGATAATGCGCTTTTTTAGAATTATGGTTAATCCCTAATAATTTAATCGTAAACAACCTCAATTTAAGACGTGAACATCAACTTTGTACTGAGGATTTCCAAATGTATAAATAAACAATAATATAAAACTTTTATCTACTTCGGACGGAAATTTATTTTGTTTAAACATAATAATTTCAACATTTTAAATTGTTTTCTCGTCTTATCAGGTCATTTAATACCATTTCCAAGCATTATTTACTTGTAATTAATAATTCTGCTCTGCGATTGCACTGGTGACAGCCTTTACGATGTCTTCGGGGCCGTTCGGCTACTCCCGGCCATATTCGGTCTTCTACCTTTATCCCGTTCAACTTCGCTATAATCCGAAGTTCTATCTAAAGAAATAAACAATGATAACGTTGCTTCCATCGAAGGTAAACAACTTCCTTATCTTATCTGCATATCTTGCTACAGTATAAACAACATTATATTCTAGTAAAATAATATTGTACATCGTAAACATTTTATTCATTTTAGTTATTAGTAAACAAAGTTTTGTACCTTTTTTAGTTCGGCGTTAAGCCTTAAGCCTCTTCACCACGTCAAGGTAAAGGTACATCGAAGAGGTTTTTATTTTATTTATTTATTTTACAACGTGATTTTCACAATAAAAATGTGTACAAATTAAACGACAAAAATAAAGTTTATTAAAAATCAGAATTCATAAAATATAATTTCTAACACAATCAAGAATTAAACTAAATTTATGCTTATAAAAAAATAAAATCATCTCTTTTTTTTTTGGTAGTGTATAATCATATTGAAATTTAATTTTTCACCCGATGGCATAAACGAAATATTTGCTGTTGAGATGGTCGGCAAGGTGCGGCAATAACTATTTAATCTTCAATAAATAAACAACACCATATACTTTATCATTTTTTTTTTCTTTATGTATTTGAAAGAGAAATATGAGCATCGAAATTATTCTGCAGGGTTATTCTATTCACCTCACATTCACTCACCCATTCAGGTTTACAGGTGTTCAAACCATGCCATGGACCTTCATTCAGGGTTTATAGGTGTTCAAACCGTGACAGTGACCCCTTTCATTCATGGTGAATAGATTTAAACAATTTTTTATTTACCTATACAGATAAAACCTTTTTTTTGATACTCTGTACATTTCTCTTTCGAGACATTATGATAAATGCAATGGCTACCTTGCTGAGATGGCTTTATTAATTTAAAGACCGCCAAAATATTCCAAATTCATTAGTGAACAAACATATTGCCACACCATGAACCATCATTTTTATTATTTGTAACCTTAGTTTTTTTTCAGGCCAAAGACAAAAATGGTTGTAAATTCGCGTTTTGTTTCTTATTATTACCAAAATAATCTTTATATTATTTCACTTCATTTAATTTATAATGACCATAAGCCAAAGTATTGATTCCGTCTTCTTGTATGTGTCTTTTATCATCAAAAGGTGACAGAGAAACCTTATTTATTTCGGAACTAAAAATATTATGCAGCTTAGATTGTATCATCCTTATTGGCGTATGCATAATTTCCTTTTTAAATAAAACATTTTCATAATCCTCAAAACTAATATATTGTTTTAATGAGGCTGTTTTTACGCCTTTAGCTCGCTTTTTTACATCGTTTTCTGTCATAACAGCGTACATTTTCGCTCTTAATCCCACATATTTTAAAATTATTTTTGAATTGAGCTCATCTTTAAACTTTCCTAACTTCTTTTTATTTTTATTCGAATAACATAAATGTGTTTCAGGATAGTCTGAGAAATCAAAATATTGATTCATTTTTTTCATATCTTCATAGACATCATCTGTTAAGACTCTATAGATAAATGAATCTGTATCGGTATACATCATCTTCAAGGTTTTTCCAGAATATTTTTTCATCATTATGTCATAATGAAATTGATACATTACAGTTTTTGATAAGTCTAAAATGCACATTCCTATGTATATAGGTTTATTAAACAATACTTTCGATTTTCCCATATGTACAGCTACTATATTCTCATTGTAGATTGTACGATCAATGAAATTCGGTTTAGAGACAAGTTTCATCAACTTTTTACTGTCAGTTACTAGTTGAATATTCTGGCGGTTCCTGATATTTTCCATCGTTTTACCGAAAACTGCATTGTTAAGCAACTTATAAAAATCTTTTTTCAAAATCATTGGATGCTCCTTTCCTTAGCTCTGTATTGTATTCTATATACGATCGTAACCATGGTGCTTGGTTAAACTTTAGAACACGGTGAATTTTTTCCAAATTTAGCCCATGCTGTAGAGCTTGAATCAAATTTTTATAATGTAAGACGTAGCGATTTCTTTTCCCAAAATGTGTTATTAATTTTTTTGAATTAGAATTTGAGCCCGGTGGTATCATCGCTTCAGGTAAGAACGGCAAATCATCATGGGAATGGTGAAGTTCTTGAGGATAACTGATATCAATTTCAAAGATATATCCAATATCGTCATCATCCTTAAGCTCGAATATATTGATACGTTCAGGATTTTTGACCCACTCGAATCCTCCGTACGGTAAATACATACTCATCGCTTGCCCATAAAGATTATTAGCATCTAAATAAACTATATAACTCGATTCTTCGTTTGGATTAAAATTGAGCATGTACTTATTATTCGCTTCTGCATACCTGTGCGATACCTGGCACAAACCTCCTCGAATGCCGTGCTCTACCATTAAAATCATATCATAATCCTGTAAGAGCTCTATGTTAATTTTTGTATATTTTAACATGGCGTCGAAGGTCAAACCGGGAATGGTAAAATAATGAGCTGGATCAAGTTTATGAGTCTTCATCATAACGTCTCGAAAAGATTCGAAGACGTCACAAAGTAGAAGAACATCACTTTTAACGTAAAAATCAGCATATTCACCCAAAGATTTACATTTAAAGTGTTCCCATATGTTTTGAGCATGTCTATAATCTTCTGCGCTGATATCACTCTCATTCAATTTATTGTAAAAAGCTTCAATTGATGGTAGCTCTGTTTCATTGAACTTATCTTCATTGTCTATGTAATCGTATGGAAAAACACCTTTTCTGGTGACCAATTTTAATTCCTCATCTCTATAATATTTTGATGTCTCCTTGAATTTGTCCCAAGAAAGAGATTTTACAAGATAATCTAAGCTCCGCGGCATGAATCTGTAAGAATCTATAAACCTCAATTTCAGTTCACCAACATGTTTTGTAAAAGATATGTATTTTTCTTCACTGTTCGGTATTACCTCAACTTCTCCAGGGGTAGTTCCCAATTCTCTAACAATAAAATGTGCGTCATAACTGCTCAAGTTGTGCATTATGACAGGTACAAACGAGGGATTAACGCGTTTTAAATTACAATTATTACACGAAGCTCCTAAGTACGTTCCGGTTATATGGCAGTGGTCTCTAACTTTTATGTTGTTTTCTTTAAATTCGTCTTGGCACATGTAACAGGTTTTAGCTTCAGCCCAATTTTTTTCTTCATCCGATGAAATCCGCATTGGTTTGTTCATCTTATAGATTTCTTGAATCTTTTTAGCAATATTGGTAATATATTCCATGAAGTGATAAGCGGCATTGGCTCCCCTATAAACGTACGGTATGTTTATTGGGACGTCTACTCCCTCGATCCCTTTAACATATACACAAAATGATATCGGATCGTGCCTCTGATATTTAGTCGTGTTCTTTGACGATTCGTTTATAGGAACTAACATCGATTCAAAGTCGGCATAGATGACAAACGGCACCTTGCTTTGTCGTTCCATATTTGAGAATCTGATAAAGTGGTCTTTCTTTGGTATCTCTATTCTTACTGGTTTATTTTCAGAGCAATATATCTTATGTTCTTCAAGTTTTTCACTAGCTTGTTTTCCATACAGATTGTTAAAATGTGTGAAGCAGCGTTTACATATTGTTAACTTATGTTCGTACTGGCTGATTTGTGACACAACTAATCTTTCGAAATTTTTTATGTAAACATAATGGGAAGTTTTATCATCAGACACGAGTAAAAGATCCCGGTGATCTTTCAATTCTGTTTTACAGACTTTCAGAGGGTATATCTTATCTTTTTCATCGAGCCCATAGACATTGATGGAGATGTTATTTACCTTTTCAAATTTTCTTATCTCACTCAGTGAAGTTGGAAATGAAACGCAAGTAAAGTCATACACGTGTTCTAAATTGTTATACTTAGTAACGCGTTGTGCGTGCTTTTTAACAAATTTTGATAAAATTGAATACTTAAAACAGTACATATCATTATTCCGCACATTAATGCAAGCTTTCTTTGATTCTATAGATGGGGGGAGTGGAAGATACGTACAACCCCTTAGAGGCATATATTTGTTAATTCTCAATCTGATTCCATCAACCCCACTCAGCTTCCATCCGCTTTTTTTAAATTGAGACTCCTCAGCTTCAGTTATGATTTTGTTAAAACTTTCCTCTATAAATTTGCTAAGATTGCTGCCTTTAAACACACATTTGTTTCGTGTTTTGAATGCCTTATCCATCTGATCACCTACAGAATTTGTAAAAGTACATTCCAATAGGCAGTTCACTTTCAATGCGCCATGTTCATGTAGCGAATCTCGAATTTTATACACTAAGAGGTTCTTAACACTTTCCAGAAACGAGTTAATATCCATAGAATCGGACGATCTGATGAAGAATGATGCCAATCGGTTCTGAAATGCTGTCTCATACTCAACAAGTCCCTGCTTGTCTGGTACGAGTGCTAAAATGACATTCTTTTGTGGCTCAGATAATTTTAATTTTTTTATCAACGGTTCCTGGGTACATACATTTTCATGTCTTTTACCGTTATAAATATTTGGAAAAACACCTCCACACCTGGTGCAAGTATAAGTCGAATTGCCGTTACAAGATTTTTCATGTCTACGAAGGCTCTTCAAATACTCATACGTATTATCGCAAAGGTAACATTTAAACTGACTCATTTTTAAGTGTTAAATTTCAAAATTTCTGAACGGAGAAAAATTTAATAATTTATTTATGCACACAACTTACCTTCCGTGAACAAATGGAGAGATATCTACTAGTTTAAAATTAACGAAAAAAAAATCTTCTATAAAACTTAAATAATATAAAAATATTAATGGCACCAAGAAATTAGGAAATATTTTTAAACTCAGATAGCAGCAACAGCAACAAATCAATGTGTTCGCTTTGAAGTCTGAAGCTAAAATGACAGTCAATACAAATGACAAGTAACTCGTTAACTATCAGCTGTTGCTTACCCCCACCACCTCGTGTTTACCCCCACCACCTTCCACTTTACCCCCACTACCTTCAATTTTACCCCCACCACCTTGCATTTTAACTCCCCCCCTCCCTCTTCCCCCTCCTGCCCTTGTAGTGCATCCGAGGATACCCAACTCAAGATGATGGTCAGAAGTGGTTAAGAGTAATCAGGGAGAGTCGGAGAGGTTCACATGTGAGGAAAAGATTATGTCCAATCTGTCCAATAAGTTTTCTTAAAACCGTGTGAACCTCTCGTTATTAATTTATATATTAACTCGTTTCTGGAAAGTGTTAAGAACCTCTTAGTGTATAAAATTCGAGATTCGCTACATGAACATGGCGCATTGAAAGTGAACTGCCTATTGGAATGTACTTTTACAAATTCTGTAGGTGATCAGATGGATAAGGCATTCAAAACACGAAACAAATGTGTGTTTAAAGGCAGCAATCTTAGCAAATTTATAGAGGAAAGTTTTAACAAAATCATAACTGAAGCTGAGGAGTCTCAATTTAAAAAAAGCGGATGGAAGCTGAGTGGGGTTGATGGAATAAGATTGAGAATTAACAAATATATGCCTCTAAGGGGTTGTACGTATCTTCCACTCCCCCCATCTATAGAATCAAAGAAAGCTTGCATTAATGTGCGGAATAATGATATGTACTGTTTTAAGTATTCAATTTTATCAAAATTTGTTAAAAAGCACGCACAACGCGTTACTAAGTATAACAATTTAGAACACGTGTATGACTTTACTTGCGTTTCATTTCCAACTTCACTGAGTGAGATAAGAAAATTTGAAAAGGTAAATAACATCTCCATCAATGTCTATGGGCTCGATGAAAAAGATAAGATATACCCTCTGAAAGTCTGTAAAACAGAATTGAAAGATCACCGGGATCTTTTACTCGTGTCTGATGATAAAACTTCCCATTATGTTTACATAAAAAATTTCGAAAGATTAGTTGTGTCACAAATCAGCCAGTACGAACATAAGTTAACAATATGTAAACGCTGCTTCACACATTTTAACAATCTGTATGGAAAACAAGCTAGTGAAAAACTTGAAGAACATAAGATATATTGCTCTGAAAATAAACCAGTAAGAATAGAGATACCAAAGAAAGACCACTTTATCAGATTCTCAAATATGGAACGACAAAGCAAGGTGCCGTTTGTCATCTATGCCGACTTTGAATCGATGTTAGTTCCTATAAACGAATCGTCAAAGAACACGACTAAATATCAGAGGCACGATCCGATATCATTTTGTGTATATGTTAAAGGGATCGAGGGAGTAGACGTCCCAATAAACATACCGTACGTTTATAGGGGAGCCAATGCCGCTTATCACTTCATGGAATATATTACCAATATTGCTAAAAAGATTCAAGAAATCTATAAGATGAACAAACCAATGCGGATTTCATCGGATGAAGAAAAAAATTGGGCTGAAGCTAAAACCTGTTACATGTGCCAAGACGAATTTAAAGAAAACAACATAAAAGTTAGAGACCACTGCCATATAACCGGAACGTACTTAGGAGCTTCGTGTAATAATTGTAATTTAAAACGCGTTAATCCCTCGTTTGTACCTGTCATAATGCACAACTTGAGCAGTTATGACGCACATTTTATTGTTAGAGAATTGGGAACTACCCCTGGAGAAGTTGAGGTAATACCGAACAGTGAAGAAAAATACATATCTTTTACAAAACATGTTGGTGAACTGAAATTGAGGTTTATAGATTCTTACAGATTCATGCCGCGGAGCTTAGATTATCTTGTAAAATCTCTTTCTTGGGACAAATTCAAGGAGACATCAAAATATTATAGAGATGAGGAATTAAAATTGGTCACCAGAAAAGGTGTTTTTCCATACGATTACATAGACAATGAAGATAAGTTCAATGAAACAGAGCTACCATCAATTGAAGCTTTTTACAATAAATTGAATGAGAGTGATATCAGCGCAGAAGATTATAGACATGCTCAAAACATATGGGAACACTTTAAATGTAAATCTTTGGGTGAATATGCTGATTTTTACGTTAAAAGTGATGTTCTTCTACTTTGTGACGTCTTCGAATCTTTTCGAGACGTTATGATGAAGACTCATAAACTTGATCCAGCTCATTATTTTACCATTCCCGGTTTGACCTTCGACGCCATGTTAAAATATACAAAAATTAACATAGAGCTCTTACAGGATTATGATATGATTTTAATGGTAGAGCACGGCATTCGAGGAGGTTTGTGCCAGGTATCGCACAGGTATGCAGAAGCGAATAATAAGTACATGCTCAATTTTAATCCAAACGAAGAATCGAGTTATATAGTTTATTTAGATGCTAATAATCTTTATGGGCAAGCGATGAGTATGTATTTACCGTACGGAGGATTCGAGTGGGTCAAAAATCCTGAACGTATCAATATATTCGAGCTTAAGGATGATGACGATATTGGATATATCTTTGAAATTGATATCAGTTATCCTCAAGAACTTCACCATTCCCATGATGATTTGCCGTTCTTACCTGAAGCGATGATACCACCGGGCTCAAATTCTAATTCAAAAAAATTAATAACACATTTTGGGAAAAGAAATCGCTACGTCTTACATTATAAAAATTTGATTCAAGCTCTACAGCATGGGCTAAATTTGGAAAAAATTCACCGTGTTCTAAAGTTTAACCAAGCACCATGGTTACGATCGTATATAGAATACAATACAGAGCTAAGGAAAGGAGCATCCAATGATTTTGAAAAAAGATTTTTATAAGTTGCTTAACAATGCAGTTTTCGGTAAAACGATGGAAAATATCAGGAACCGCCAGAATATTCAACTAGTAACTGACAGTAAAAAGTTGATGAAACTTGTCTCTAAACCGAATTTCATTGATCGTACAATCTACAATGAGAATATAGTAGCTGTACATATGGGAAAATCGAAAGTATTGTTTAATAAACCTATATACATAGGAATGTGCATTTTAGACTTATCAAAAACTGTAATGTATCAATTTCATTATGACATAATGATGAAAAAATATTCTGGAAAAACCTTGAAGATGATGTATACCGATACAGATT
Source organism: Piezodorus guildinii (assembly GCA_023052935.1). NCBI lineage: Eukaryota > Metazoa > Arthropoda > Insecta > Hemiptera > Pentatomidae > Piezodorus > Piezodorus guildinii. Next base: position 25,283,943 of record CM041297.1, on the reverse strand, counting down.
CATTTATCTATAGAGTCTTAACAGATGATGTCTATGAAGATATGAAAAAAATGAATCAATATTTTGATTTCTCAGACTATCCTGAAACACATTTATGTTATTCGAATAAAAATAAAAAGAAGTTAGGAAAGTTTAAAGATGAGCTCAATTCAAAAATAATTTTAAAATATGTGGGATTAAGAGCGAAAATGTACGCTGTTATGACAGAAAACGATGTAAAAAAGCGAGCTAAAGGCGTAAAAACAGCCTCATTAAAACAATATATTAGTTTTGAGGATTATGAAAATGTTTTATTTAAAAAGGAAATTATGCATACGCCAATGAGGATGATACAATCTAAGCTGCATAAAATTTTTAGTTCCGAAATAAATAAGGTTTCTCTGTCACCTTTTGATGATAAAAGACACATACAAGAAGACGGAATCAATACTTTGGCTTATGGTCATTATAAATTAAATGAAGTGAAATAATATAAAGATTATTTTGGTAATAATAAGAAACAAAACGCGAATTTACAACCATTTTTGTCTTTGGCCTGAAAAAAAACTAAGGTTACAAATAATAAAAATGATGGTTCATGGTGTGGCAATATGTTTGTTCACTAATGAATTTGGAATATTTTGGCGGTCTTTAAATTAATAAAGCCATCTCAGCAAGGTAGCCATTGCATTTATCATAATGTCTCGAAAGAGAAATGTACAGAGTATCAAAAAAAAGGTTTTATCTGTATAGGTAAATAAAAAATTGTTTAAATCTATTCACCATGAATGAAAGGGGTCACTGTCACGGTTTGAACACCTATAAACCCTGAATGAAGGTCCATGGCATGGTTTGAACACCTGTAAACCTGAATGGGTGAGTGAATGTGAGGTGAATAGAATAACCCTGCAGAATAATTTCGATGCTCATATTTCTCTTTCAAATACATAAAGAAAAAAAAATGATAAAGTATATGGTGTTGTTTATTTATTGAAGATTAAATAGTTATTGCCGCACCTTGCCGACCATCTCAACAGCAAATATTTCGTTTATGCCATCGGGTGAAAAATTAAATTTCAATATGATTATACACTACCAAAAAAAAAAGAGATGATTTTATTTTTTTATAAGCATAAATTTAGTTTAATTCTTGATTGTGTTAGAAATTATATTTTATGAATTCTGATTTTTAATAAACTTTATTTTTGTCGTTTAATTTGTACACATTTTTATTGTGAAAATCACGTTGTAAAATAAATAAATAAAATAAAAACCTCTTCGATGTACCTTTACCTTGACGTGGTGAAGAGGCTTAAGGCTTAACGCCGAACTAAAAAAGGTACAAAACTTTGTTTACTAATAACTAAAATGAATAAAATGTTTACGATGTACAATATTATTTTACTAGAATATAATGTTGTTTATACTGTAGCAAGATATGCAGATAAGATAAGGAAGTTGTTTACCTTCGATGGAAGCAACGTTATCATTGTTTATTTCTTTAGATAGAACTTCGGATTATAGCGAAGTTGAACGGGATAAAGGTAGAAGACCGAAGATGGCCGGGAGTAGCCGAACGGCCCCGAAGACATCGTAAAGGCTGTCACCAGTGCAATCGCAGAGCAGAATTATTAATTACAAGTAAATAATGCTTGGAAATGGTATTAAATGACCTGATAAGACGAGAAAACAATTTAAAATGTTGAAATTATTATGTTTAAACAAAATAAATTTCCGTCCGAAGTAGATAAAAGTTTTATATTATTGTTTATTTATACATTTGGAAATCCTCAGTACAAAGTTGATGTTCACGTCTTAAATTGAGGTTGTTTACGATTAAATTATTAGGGATTAACCATAATTCTAAAAAAGCGCATTATCTATATTGATACTTAAGAGGATAATCGTTCAAAGTTCAAAAGCTTAAGGGACCCTATGTCGCTATTTAAATAGTAGAATTAAAGGGGTCAAAGTTCAAAGATGTATAGGATTAAGAAGCACCATTACGATGTTTATATTGAAGCCGTTAAGAGGGTTCAAAGTCCATGTTTACGTTTCACTTATCAACATGCTTAAACATGATCCAAACCTGTTTGTACTTGCACAAACCTGTTTTTACATGATTCGACATGTCGCTGCATGCTCGAACATGTTCGAACCGGTTTAAATTATTTAAATTGAGACGTCATAAAATTCAATGGCGGCGGCCCATAATTACTTTTAAATAAAATGTCATCGGGAAAATGACATAAACAATTCCAAAGAGCTGCACTCTGGTGGACAGATTAAACAGTAGAGCTGGTGCTGCGCTCTTGTGGATACTTTAGAAGGTGAGTGTGCACTACGACTATGTGAGGAGAACATAAAAGTAAACAAACAGTGAAAATGTTAATATTGGACATGCTTCTGAATTTGTAAACAAATAGGAACTTTCAGAACATAAATTAAGCATATACGAAGCTAAAATGTAAACATTGGAAAGGTTTTGTAACAGTAAGGGAGGATTCAAAAATGTAAACAATAGTAAGGTTATGTCACAGTTTGGAAGGTTTCAGATAATGTAAACATTAAGGTTACGAAAAATGAATGCATTGAGAAGGTTACAGAAAATGTAAAAATAGGGAAGGTTATGTAACAGTGAAGAAGGTTTCAGATAATGTCAACATTGAGAAGGTTATGGAACAGTAGGTGAGGTTACAAAAAATGTAAAAATAGGGAAGGTTATGTAACAGTAAGGGAGGTTTCAGATAATGTAAACAATGGGGAGGTTATGTAACAGTTTGGAAGGTTTCATAAATGTAAGCAGTAAGGGAGGTTTCAGAAAATGTAAACAATGAGAAGGTTATGTAACAGTAAGGGAGGTTTCCGAAAATGTAAACAATAGGAAGGTTATGTAACATCAAGGGAGGTTTAAAAAAATGTAAACAATAGTAAGGTTATGTCACAGTTTGAAAGGTTTCGTAAAAGCACACATTACAATTTGACCATCGGACCTAGCCGGGAGGAACTCTCAAGTTAGGCACTCTGATTGTTAACTAATGAAGGAGTGGGGGGAGCAAAATGGCGAACGGGTAGACTCATGCTTTATAAAGACTAAATTAGCCCAAAACGTAGGGAAAAGAAAATGGACGTCGGGTAGACCCATGCTTTGTAAACTGTGACGTCATAAAAGAAAATGGCGGACGGGTAGACTCATGCTTTATAAAGACTAAATTAGCCTAAAACGTAGGGAAAAGAAAATGGACGCCGGGTAGACTCATGCTTTATAAAGACTTAATACCCTCAAACAGGGGTCACGTGACCAAAAAGGGGCGTGGCTTAGTGGTTTAGGTTAGGTTGATAGGGGGTCACGTGACTAAAAAGGGGCTCGGCCTGGTGGTTTAGGTTAGGTTGATGGTGCGAACCATAGTAGTTAAGGTTAGGTCGTGATGACGTCATAGGTGGTTAAGAGTGGTAGGGGAGGGGATGGAGGAATCGGTGCGCCAGCTCGCCTGTTTTCCCTCTACTATTAAACTTTTATATATATAATTTTTTTGGTATTGTATAGTGATGGACAGGTTATTTTGTTTATATTTTAAGGAAAAATGAATATTAAATCAATAAATAGGGCTAAATATATGAGGTTAGGTTCGATTGGGTAGATCACGAACGACAGGGACGATCGCGAACAATCGTTCAATAAAGGCTACCAGTTTTGGAGGGAAATGATGGGCGGCGCCATCTTGCACCGAAGCACTGTTAAGGTTAGGTCGTGGTTGAAGTTCAAATCTCCCGCCATAGATCACGTGACCAAATGCTGGAATCTGATTGGCTCCACAAAAAAGTGGGCCAGCTCGGCACCGAAGCCCTGGGCCAGAACCGGTATATTTCATCTACTAATCTGCTCGGAGGAAATATGCACCCAGGCTTCCAGAGGGAAGACCACCGACCTAAAATGAGAAGACCATCTTTTTCACCTTCACCCAGCTTGAGTATAAACTACGGCGCACTAAAGGAAATAAATCGCCAGGGCAGAATGATATTCCTTACGTACTGTTAAAGATGCTTCCTAGAAATGGTAAAGCCTTCCTATTGAACATCTTTAACTCCTAAGTACGGATTTCGTACTTTCCTCGTGACTGGAAACGTGTGACCGTGGTACTATTACTTAACAGAGCACTTTCGTCTTATCAGCCTTCTTTCGCACATAAGCAAACCTTTGAGAGAATGGCCCACAACGAACTGATGAGTCACTGCTATGAGGAGAATATCGTTTCACCAGAGCAGACTGGCTTTCAGCGAGGAGTCACCAGTGAGCATCATTTGGCGAAACTTCAGGTACACACCATACAGTAGATGGGTAACAACAGAGCTGCGGTGCTCATATCCTTTGACTGCACACAAGACTTTGACAACCTGCTCTATGGTTCACCACTATTATGCCGTGGAGAATATGGTATCTCTCCATCCAGTAAAGTTGAGGCGAAAGCCTGCACTTACTACCACCCCATAAAGTGCACTTAGGAATGCTCAACTTGAATACTTGTGCTATTGTATTATTTTGTTTACCAGTGTTGCAATGACTAAATTTATCTTTCTTTTTTTTTTTTAATAAGTAGGTACTATTGACAGATTACTCGACCTCAAATTGAAACTCATTGTGATTATTTTATCTCAGATCTGACTTTTTTGAAACGTTCATAAATTCATTTTAACAGCGGAGGTCGTCACATTTGCGTTTAGTTTGATTCCCTACAAGGAGAGTGGAGTTAGCACATGAACAAGACATATGGTCCATACTCTATAAACAGAACCCTTACACTGAACAACGGTAGAAGAGAGAGATCATGATGATTTCTTAAAAGAGTAAATACAATTTTTGAGTAAAAAAAAGGGAATTAATGTAAGTCATATTTTGAGCGCACCAGACTTTTTTTGGTTAAATGTTATTATTTTTTCATCATTTGAATATTAGATAATTGTAATGTTAATTCGTATACTTTACTATAATACTACTAAACGGCTTTGGTGCAGATATTACATCTTCAGAGTATTCAACGCCATGCGAATATACAGAGCTTGAGGGATTCTCAGTAAGGGTCGCTGATCTCTAAGCTTTGAAAAATGATAAGAAGTGAAGATAAGGGAAAGTATTGGTCTCAGCATTCGAGAAGGGCTCACAATGGAGTCACGATAAAAGTGTCAGATTCAGTTAAATTACTGTGTTTTATGAATTAACTAATTAAAAACGTGCATAAACCTTGTATGATTAAAAACATTATTGGGTTCAAACTCTGAGGTGTTATTTAAGTAATAGAATATTCAAATGCTATAACCATCTTGATCCATCCAATAGTATTTTTTCAACTGAAACTGAATACATGTTTAGACTGTTTACGTAGTTTAAAATGTTCCAAGTTCTTAAGTTTCTTTGATCTCCTTCCATCAAACGCGTTTTCTATTTTGTTCTAATTATAGTTCACTAGCAGTTGCCCGCGAATATTTCTGCGTCATTTTCTGTTATTACGACCACTATTAAGAAGTTTTTAAAAGAATATATTTTAAAATACTTCTGCGTAAATGACATTTTTATTTTTATTTTTTTGTGACAGAACATTCTGATTTTCTCCGCAATCCGATCTTTACGTATATTGATTCCTACGTCTTTAAATGTTTGCTGATGTGATTTATCAATTTTTACGACAAAAGATAAATTAACGGGAAATCGAATTATTTTAAAATTAAAAGGAAAATCATTTTTAATTATTGGGTGTTAGGTTAATTTATTCCGTTTTTTCCAAATTTTCCACTGATTCTTCAATTGGTCGCAGCGTGATGTTATAGCCTAAAGCCATACTCGATAAATGGACTACCCAAAGCCAAAATAATTTTTTAATTCGAACCAGTAGTTTCTGAAATTAGCGCGTTCAAACAAACAAACAAACTCTTCAACTTTATAATATTAGTATATATTTGGGTATGGTAAATAAAAAAAATAAATTAAACGCGATCAAGTAGACCAACATTCCATTTGGAACAAGACTCAAGATAACAAAGATGTACTATTATCTTAACTTTGTTTTCATCTATCTACTCTTTCCACGTATTCAAGATGTCACCTAATATATATCTTCTTATCTCAACTACCAGCTTATTTCATCATTAATAAATTAAAACCAAACGGTATCGAAATTCTACTGTAGCTCCAATATTGAACGGACTTTACAGTTACCAACATACGGCTTTCGTTTACCTCCATGATTAAAACAAATTTTAGCATTTTTTAGTAAATTTATTGTTAAAAATAATAAGATAATTAACATATTAATATTAATCTGCTCAGTGAACCCGAAAGTTTGCTAAGGCCAATATATAATGTAGCCTACACAAATACGTCGAATGACAACGGTCATAGTCCAAGACTGAGATCAGATGTGACACAATTAAGACGTTGATTTCCAAAAGGTACTAAAGGATATTTTTTTCAAAATTGATATATTGACATTTGTATTTTATTGGTTTAATTTTATCTAAATCTATCATTAGATTTTATCTAAAAAACATACAAATTCTTTAAAACCGTACTTGAAAATTGAATTTCATTCCAAAAGGTACTAAATACACATTTTATTTCATTCTAAAGGGTACTGAAAACATTTCCTTCCAAAACGTACTATATCCTCTGTAAATAGGCATTATTTAATCCCATTTCATTCCAAAAGATATTTATTTCCTATTATACAGCATAAAGAACTATTCCCGTAATTTATTACCATTAATTTCTTGTTTTCTTTCTTTTATGAACTTTTATTGGTCCATTTAGTACGTCTTGAACCACCGCTATTATTTTAAATAAGTGTTTTAACCTAATAATCAGTTTTGAACTTGTTTTGAACAACTTAATAGCGTCCCTTAGGTTCTCGTAACTCAATTAAATTAAGATTTTTCATAGTATTTCTTCTTGCAGTCAGGTAAATTTGATACAAAACTTTTCAGAAATAAACATGGTGTTTTATCCAGCAAATGGTTGGATTTAGAATTCTCTGATTTTGGTAAATATGAGAACAAAAGGCGTGCCTGACCTAACCCAATAGACATTAAAAAAAATATATATATAATATATATATATATATATATATATATATATATATATATATATATATATATATATATATATAAGTTAAGGACTGATAAGGTAGTATATCAGCCTTAATTCCAAACCACCTCTTGTAAACATTATAAATGTATATATAGAGGATTAAAAGACCAATAAAGGCAGTGTTTGAATAGCTATCAAGCGTGTTGTTTATGCCCCTTTATTCCTTTTTTTTTAGTTTATCTTTCGGACAACACATAAGTGGTGCCGAAACCCGGGACCTTTAGATAAGTTCAGACTACGAAATTTTTTTTAATTTTTTTTTTGTACTTGCCTACTTCTCAGAGTACGTGAGTTTATTTTATTTTTATTTTTTATTTTTAATCTCTTGCCAGTAAAAACGATAACATGCAGAAAACGTGGTTTTGAGGCAGCCGTTCTGAACGTCCACCGGCTGCGCCACAGCAGGCGCAGCGGCGGCAGTTGAGTTACCGCCCTACCGGTCACTGCGCCAGGCGCATAGAACGACGCTGGAGTGGGTGAAGATCCAAACGGCGACAGCCTCAAGAGTTGAGAAAGGCTACATCGACGAGCCGGGGAGTGGTGATAGGATCCTATGGGACGCTTCAAAGTTGTGAAACTAGACATGCCTAAGCGTTAAGGGCTGCAGTGGTTTGCAGAGTGAGGAGGAGCATTCTGAACCATATTCAAGCAGATGAGGAGACACCCTGGAGCGTCGTGAAGGAGCGACAAAAGAAGGCCTACGGAGGGGGAAGATGGGCCCCCGAAGAAGATGTGTTCCACCTGATAAGGGAAACTAAGAAGCCGCGGCAGTCTAACGGTCAGTATGCGGGAGAACTTCTTACGAAGTTTAACCGAATAACGGAGAAGATGAGAGAGACCGCGAGTGTTGAGGAGGTTCACTTTAGGATGGATTTCTTGGCAATAATTCTAAAGGTGCAGCTGGCGAAGGAAACCGGGAAAAGAGAAGGGTTTCAGAGGGAGCGCCCGTTCATCGAATGCGCTCAAGAACTGATGGACGCCAGTGCCCGAGAGGAAGAATCTAGGATGGAGACGGAGGAGCACGGTTGGACGCGGGTCTCGTACAATCAGCCCAGGACCCCTCCTGCTTGGAAAAGAAGAGATTTTCGGGAGAATAGAAGAGAGAGGCCTCCGCAAGGTGATCGACGGCCAGCAAAGCCAAGAAGCAGTGGGCGGCGGGAAGACTGCAAGTGCCATGTTGTGGCAAGCTTGGGCATCTGGTAGCTCAATGTCCTCGCACTAGGTGCTTTGAGTGCGGAGTAGAAGGACATATGGCAAGGAATTGCCCCTATATGTACCGGCGGCGTGATGTGAACCAGCCGGAACCCATGGAAGTAAATGCTCAGAGAATACGACCAGGACGGTTCCAGAGGAGGCATATGACATCAGCAACCGAATCATCTGGAGGGTCCGAGTCCGCAGAAACGGAGACTGAGGCGGACGTTCCCGCTCGAGGGAGGTGGACATAGGAGCAGGAGGAGTGTATGGAGGCGACCGGAAGCGGCAGCTCAGTCATCGCGTGAGGAAATTTGAGGTGGGTATCAGCAGAGTGGCAACCGCACGTTGGTGAGCTACCATCGCGAGAGAGGCAGGAGAGCGGCGGTCTGCCATCAATCAGCGTAGAGGAGTCCATGCCTGGTGGACACCGGGAGATCGAGCACCATCGCATGCAGAGAGGCGCTAGGGAGATGGAACGGCCGAGAGAGGGCACTCCAGGTGCAGGTATGCAAATGTCATCTAATTACCCTAGGGGGGCCCTGCAGCGTGCAGGGAGAATCCGAGATGAGTTTAAGTACTTGGGGAGAGAAGGGTGGCAATTTATCCGTTCACATTGTAAGTAGAATGCCAAGGGAGTATAGTGTGATCATAGGGAATGATCTATTAGGGATGATCGGAGCGCGGATCAGGAATAAGGATGGCCAATGGTACATCAGAATTGGAGGGAGACGATATGCATGTATTCGCTTGGTTGGGGACGGTCCAACGCGAATCGGGGCCCTGAATCAGGTCGAGGATTGGAAAGCGGCTATCCTCGAGGAATTCGGGGATATATTCTTTAAAGAGGGCGACGTCCTTGGGACTACGGGGAAGACAATTGCACGAAATTCCGCTGAAGCAGGATAGAGTCGTTTACGTGAAAGAAAGACGGTACCCTCAGGCTCTTCGGAGACATATCCGGGAGGAGCTGGACGATTTACGTCGACAGGGCATTATCGTGGACAGTACGTCTCCCTATAATAGTCCGTTGTGGGCCGTCAAGAAGAAGAGTGCACCCGGAGACACGAAGGAAAAAATATCGGGTCGTAATCGATTACCGCAAGTTAAACGAGAATACTGTCGATGAGAAATACCCCCTACCGCGATTCGATGATATTTTGGACAGGTTAGGTGGTGCGAGAATTTTTAGCACATTGGATTTAAAGGCGGGATATCATCAGATCGGGATGCATCCCCGGGACCGTCACAAGACCGCGTTTACCTTCGAGAGGGGCCATTATGAATTTACCCGGATGCCCTTTGGCTTGAAAAATGCTCCCATCACATTCCAGCGGTTGATGGATGAATTCCTTCGGGGTCTGGACGAATCCGTGTGCCAGGTTTATATGGATGATCTCCTGGTCTTCAGTCGGACGGAACAGGACCACGTTGGCATCTCAGGGCTGTGTTTCATCGCATGCGGGAATTTGGTCTCCGCCTTTCTCCTGAGAAGTCAACCCTGGGTCGTCGGGAAATTAGCTTTTTTGGCCATACGATTTCCGCGGAGGGCGTGAAGCCAGATGCTCAGAAAGTGGCGGCCTTACAGCGGATGGCCATCCCAACCGAGGTTAAGGGGATACGGCGGTTGCTGGGTGCTTTAAATTATTATCGCCGGTTTGTACCAGCAATGGCTGAATATCTTGTGCCCCTTAATAATTTGCTCCGCAAAGGTTGTAAGATCGTGATGACCCCGGATATCGCGGACAAGGTCCGCAGGTGCATTGACCATTTACAGCGGGATCCGGTGCTGGGGTTTCCTGACTTCGACCGGCCGTTTACTATCACGACGGATGCCAGTGACTACGCTCTCGGGGCCGTGCTATCTCAGGACAGTGCCCGGGGGGAGCGTCCGGTTGCATACGCCAGTAGGCGCCTTACGGATGCGGAGTCCCGTTATAGCGCCCTGGAGCGGGACTCCTGGGAATTGTTTGGGCCGTCGATCATTTCCGGCCGTACGTCTTCGGGAGGCGGTTCCGGGTCCATACCGACCATCGTCCTCTACAACGGGTGGGGAAGCTAAAAGAGTCGTCCGCAAGGGTTACGCGCTGGAAAGAGCTCCTTGGGCAGTACAACATGGACATTGTTTACAAACCCGGAAAGGACAATGTTGTCGCGGATTGGCTTTCGCGAGCGGTTATGGTGAATGCAGTGGAGGAGCGTGGCGAGTCTTCTCGGGATGTGCGCCAATTTCTGAGGGAGTGGACTCCTGGGGAGGATCTCCAGCCTACCGCGTCGGATGGTTCGGGTGGGGCCCTGACATCGGAGACGAACACTCTTCTGAGGGACGCCCTGTGGATATGGAGGAGCTTGATCAGATTGTGAACGACAAGCGTCACCAAATTATATGGAAGACAAGTACGTCTGGACTCCTTAAGATCGATTTCCAGCGTTTTGAGGGTTGTTCGGTGGTCACTGTCTGGTCGCAGCCCACCGTTGGGGAGGACCAGATCTGTCGGGCGTTGGCGGACGCGTCAAAACCTGGTAGGACCCATCACTTGTATGTCGGTAACGCCGTGGTATGGGAGCGTATCCAATGGTTGTGGCGGGCGGAGCGAATCGGAGTTGACCGGTCGTTTGTCCGCTGTTCCCTGTTAGTCGAGACTATCCGTGACGCGGAACGGCAGTGGGAGGTGACGCTCGCGTATCATCAGGGCAAAACGAACCACCGGGGTCTGACCGAAACGTTACGTGCATTGCGGCGACGTTATTATTGGCGGGGGATGAAGCGCACTATCCAGGAAACCATGGGGAAATGTGACGTGTGTCTTCGCACTAAATATGATCGCCATCCGCCCCGCGCGGTACAGGAGAAAACCCCGACTGCCGATGCGCCCCTCGTCGATCTCCTTTTTTTTTTTTTTTTTTTTTTTTTTTTTTTTTTTTTATTCGTATATATTACAATTTGTCATAATAGACAATAATAATAGTGCTACAGGATCTCATTCATACAATATTTACAATATAAACAAAAGGAAAGTCAAATTTACATAAAATAAAATCAAAATAAGTAAACGTATACAATAACAAAATTAAGTAGACAAAATAAATACAAATAAATGAAGTTAACAAATAAATAAACAAAACATGTCACATTCATACCTATGTACAATATTTACAATCAGCTCGGGAACCCCGGACGGGGCTTGTCCCCCCACTTGTGGAAGGACAAGCAGAGTCCAAAGGATCCCAGCGCCTCCCTCTCAGCCGCATCACTGGTGAGAGCCAGCGGAAGCTAAGTGAGGGCGCCATAGCCACAATCACACCGCACTTGAGAGGAGAATCTGACCAGTGTCAGAACTCCAGCATATGTATTTACAATATATCTCGGGCCACTGCCGTTTCAACCTTCTAGGTGGGTTGTATGGATGAGTGGAGCTGGATAGGGATCGTGCTAAAGGATTAGGATGATGAATGAGGTTCTGATGGAATTTGGAAAATTTGGATGGAATGAGGTCTGAAATAAATGGAACATTAAGGTCGTGGTGCAAGGTATAGTTGGATACATAATAAGGAGCATTTACTATTATTCGGAGGACTTTGGATTGAAAGGATTGAATGCGTTTGATGTTAGAACGTTTAGCTGTCCCCCACAGTTCAAGTCCGTAGGTCCAGATGGGCTTCAGTATTGTCTTATAAATTAATAATTTGTTGTCAACTGTAAGTTCAGATTTTCTGTTTAACAGTCTGTATAACTGTCCGAATCGTCGATTGAGTTCTTTTCTTTTAAGTCTTGTATGTGGGTTCCACGTCAGTCTTTTGTCTAGTAGTAGGCCAAGATAGCGGACTGTATCTGAAGGAGGAATAGGAATGGAATTGAAGTAAACTGGCGGACAGGAGTTTCGTCGAAGAGTGAAGGTTACATGTTTGCATTTGGCCTCGTTCACCTTTATGCGCCAAGCACCACACCAGTCTTTGATAAGACAAAGGTGTCTTTGCAGGATTAAGGATGCGGTTTCGGGATCGGAACTGGATGATAGGATGGCGGTGTCATCTGCAAATGTTGCCAGAAAGGTGTCAGGATGATTAGGAATATCAGCGGTGTAAAGGATGTAGAGAACGGGTCCCAGGACGCTGCCCTGAGGAACACCGGCCTCAACGGGATAAAAGTTGGAAAATTCTACACCACAGCGTACTTGGAAGGAGCGGTTTGAGAGATAGGATCTTAGAATGAGGTAGAGAGACTGGGGTAAATGCTTTTTTAAGCTTGAAGAGTAATCCAGCGTGCCATACCCGGTCAAAAGCTTGCGCTATGTCCAGAAACGCACCAGAACAATACTCTTTACATTCGAGGGCTGAGGAAATATGGTCTACAACTCGGAGTCCTTGTTGAACAGTGGAATGATGAGAACGGAAACCAAACTGGTGGGAAGGAAGGTTGTGAGATTCTAATATAGGCAGGATTCGTTTTAGAAGGAGCTTTTCGAAGATTTTTGAGAGGATGGGGAGTAGACTTATAGGTCTGTAGGATGAAGTGTTACTGGAAGGTTTACCTGGTTTTAGGAATAGAATGATTGTGGAATGTTTCCATAAGAGAGGAAAATAGGTGGTGCGAAGGATGCAGTTGTAGATGTATGTAAGAAAAATAATGGCTTTCTGGGGAAGTTGTCGCAGGATCTGGGGGGTAAGGAGATCGTGTCCAGGAGATTTACGAAGGGTCAGTTTTTGAAGAAGATATTTCACCTCAGATGGATTAATAGCTTTAGGAGGTAGGGAAAGAGGTATTGGTGAGAGAAGGAATTCTTGAACTGTTGTGGTATGATTTTTGTTGGATTCCGGTGAGGAGTGAATACTTTGGAGAGGTGTGTGGCGAATTCCTCGGATTTATCTTCATCAGACGCAGCCCAGGAGTCATCACCACGCCGGAGAGGATGGGAAACTTTATGGTATTTTAGGATCTTTTTGGTCACATTCCACAGGGAATTATCTCGAGCTGATAGAGAGGAGAGGTAGGAATTAAAGGACTGGGAACGGAAGGTCACCAACTCCCGCTTTAATTGCCTACAATAAAAGTTATAGGAGCGGCGATCTGTTGGGTGTCGGGTTCTTTGCCATAATGATCTGGCTCGGCGTTTTGCATGGATGAGGTCAGCTAGGTGTTGAGGTAAATGGTTTTGCTGAGGAGTTCTATTGGAGTGCTTAGGAGAGGAGGCAGTCCAGACAGCTTGCTGAATGGCGGTTGTAAACGAGTAGACGGAATCATCAAGGTCATCCGGTGTTTTGAGGGTCACACTGAGGTCAATATTATCGGTGAGGATTTGGCGGAAGAGGTTCCAGTTGACAGGGCCTCGGATAAATGATGGTGGAATGGGTTTCGGAATAGGAGTTAGAGATACTTTAAGGATCAGTGGACTATGGTCAGAGGATAGTTCATCAAGGCGAGTTACGGAATAGTTCAGGGAGCCTAATCCGCTGTGGATGAAGAAGTCGAGGATATCTGGATTACGGTTAGGATCTGTTGGCCAGTAGGTAGGGGAGTCAGGAGGTATGAGGTTAAAATTTCGGGAATTCAGAGCAGTCAGCAAATTTCTTCCACGAGAATTCGTGGTTCTAGAACCCACTGCTGGTGCTTGGCGTTTAGATCTCCACCCATAATAAAATGATTTCCTAAGGAATCCAGGAAGGATGCAAATTCGGTGTTGGAAATGGAGTGTTTGGGAGGGCAATATGCTGATGTAATAGTTACCGGATAGGAAAAAGTCTTGATTACTATTGCTGTGGCTTGCAGGAAATCATAGGTAGGAAGTGGAAGTAAATGATGAGAGAGGGATTGGTGGACAATGATAGCAAACCGGCATGAGCTTTGCCGTCTGGGTGGTCTGTACGGTATGTTATGTACTGCGGTATTTTGAAAAGCTGTTTAGTGGTTAGTCTAGTTTCAGTAATAAGTGCAACGTCAATTGTTTTTGTCTTGCAACAATGCTGTCAGTTCGTCAGTGTGATTTCTAACACCATTCGCATTCCAAAGGAGAATGGATAAGGAATTAGGTGAGGTCATTTATGGTTTTTGTAAGGCAGGAATGAGATTTGATACAAGGTTCGTAAGGAGTGATATTAGAGGCATAACAAGGGATTTGATTTCGGAGATGAAGGATGTCATGAGACTGGTAAGGTCTGTGACATTTGATGGAGAAGGGATATGGGAAATTTGATGTTGAGAAGTTTTTTGAAGAGTAGGAAAATTTTGTGGAATAGTTTGTTGTGGAATAGGTGGATTATGCTGAGGTAAACGTTGTTTCGGCAGGGCCTCGGCTTCATTACTCTGGTCCCCACCTCCAAGTAAGTGGGCAAATGAGACATTGGAATCTACAAATTTAGATGGTTCTCTTCTAGATCTTGTTATTCTTGCTGTTTCTGGTTCTTGAGGTTTTTGAAATCTGGTCTTTAGATTTTTATATATTTGGCATCCCTTGTAGTTGGCTGGATGGTCCTTGAGGCAATGAGCACATACTGCGGGTGATGACTTCGGTTTAGTGCATTCTCCTGTCCTATGCTCTTCTCCGCATTTCACACAGCGTGGTATATGGTGGCAATAAGATTTAGTATGGCCATATGCCTGACAATTATGGCATTGGACTATATCCTTCTTCATGTAGGGCTTCTCAACTCTTACACAGCTGTAGTACAGTCGTTTAAGATCGTAGATTTTTTCAACTCCTGTCGATGTCGTCGATCTCCAAATCGATTCTTTTACCTGGAAGGGTTATAAATGGGTCACGATTTTGGATCTGTTTAGCAAGGTGGCGTTGGCGTATCCCGTTCAGGAGCGTACAGCGGAGGCGGTTTTACGGGCCCTTTGGATCTGGTTCCAGTTTTATGGCGTCCCCGACCGGATCTCATCGGACAGTGGCCGCGAATTCGATAACGCTCGTGTCCGGGAGGAAATGAAGCTTTTGGGTGTCACGTGGCATCTTAACACCCCGGGTCATCCGAAAAGTCGCGGTGGTATCGAGCGCCTCCACAGTACCCTGAGTGATCACCTGCGGGTGTTTCAATTAGAAAAGGGATTGGAGCCGGACGTGGCTATGGAACGAGCGGTCGTCGCCTATAACCACTCCGTTCACTCTATGACGGAATTTACCCTTTCGAAGTCCTTTTTGATTTGCAAGGCCGCCGGCGGGATTCTCGTGGTGCGTGGGCTAGTGATAGTGCCGTCGTGAGCGATTGCGCTTAAGAAGTTATGGGTCACAGTCCGTGGTCGGATTGAGCGAGAAAAGTGTCGCAGAGTGGCGCGTCATAATCTCGGTGTCCGGGATCTGATGGGGCCCGTCAAAATTGGAACAGTGGTATACCGGCGTGTGGGGACTAATAGGGGGAAAGAACTCCGGCGTTATGAAGGCCCATTCCGCGTGGTCGTCATTCGTGAGCATAACTTGGTAACCATTGAGAGCTTGCGCGAGCCCCGAAAGCGGCGAACGGTTCATTTGGAACAATTAAAACTCCCACCCATGGACGCATCCTAGCCTTGGAGTGTCCTCGGGTTTGGCCCAGTGTTGTTCTGTGAAAGTGTTTCTGTTCAGTTTATTCACAGTGTTTATTTTTTATTTATTTTTTCTTTCTGTTGTGTTTCAGGAGTTTTTTTGTATTTATTTCTATTATGTAAACTTAGTTTCTTTTGCTTTTGTGTCATCTTATGCAATTTGTATTTCGCTGTTTTTGTTTGTTTTTTTATTGCTGATATAGTTTACGAGGATTGTTCGTAAACTGGTGGGGGGGAGTTAAGGACTGATAAGGTAGTATATCAGCCTTAATTCCAAGCCACCTCTTGTTAACATTATAAATGTATATATAGAGGATTAAAAGACCAATAAAGGCAGTGTTTGAATAGCTATCAAGCGTGTTGTTTATGCCCCTTTATTCCTTTTTTTTAGTTTATCTTTCGGACTACACATAAGTTATATATATATATATATATATATATATATATATATATATATATATATATATATATATATATATATATATATTTAAAAAGATAATACAAAAATAGAAGTTTAAAAGTTATTTATTTATGAATTTTATAGTTAAATATTGTTAACACGTTGTTAATAATTTCAACAAAGTTAAATTCACAGAAACAATAAGAATAAAACAAATTTTATAATTACATACTTTCATATTATAGTGCCAAAAATAAATAAAAGGTCCTTTGAATATTTAAAATTTCTAGGATTTTCTAATCTTTGGTTTCGGTTTATTAAATTTAAACCTTGGAAACACGGATGAGATTATTCGATAGGGGTCTTCAAGTTAATTAAAAACAAGACTGACTGGAAGAGACCTCTGTAGGCTATTAATTTTCCTGCCTTCTCTTGGCCTTATCGCCTGAATTTTATTCCAGCTCCAGTTCCAGCCAACAGTCGCAAGTCGCCACGAGATTAGATCTATAATCTGCTACATCTTTAGTGTCTCTCTCCTTGCGTCTAGAATTTAAATCGCATATTTGTTTGTCTTTACTACACTTAAGAAAGTTAGCATTAGTCATCATAATTTTAAATGCTGAATAAATTCTATGAGTGGTCCACTATTCATCATTTCAAAAGTTAATCATAACATTTTACGTTCAATTATTCATTAATTTACATAAGGTATAGTAATGGAAAGTATTGCAATCTTGAAAATTTTCGAATTCCTATTTAAACTGGAAATAAACCTTTTAAGGTCTCTTAAGTCCAAATGACCACAAGAAGGTGTTTGTGGTCAGTCTAGCTAAAAAATAATAAGCTGAGTAAAACTGAAATTTTATATTTTATTAGCTCATTTGCCTGAGATATAGCAGCTACATTAATCCAGAAAAGCCACATCATACCATTCATTTTGCACCTTTTTACAATTTTTTCATAAACGGTTCTAACAATTTCTATTAAACTTGCTAAATCGATGAATAATTAAACAATCTCTAATACCATATAGGTTTCATTCTGATTGAAATATTTGCAAAGAGCTTAAATTCCTAAATGCTAAAGTTTTGATTAAGGTGGCTGCTGACAATAGATCCTGGCAATACTGGAGGGATACTGTTAAGCAGCATCACTCTAAGATTTTGGATGGACCCTGCAAAGAGAGAAGTTATCCACTACTCTCAATAGACAGGAGAACTCTAAGGAGAGTTACAGGACTGTCCAAAGGACACTGTCAACTTCACAAGCATCTCCACAATATGGGCTTGGTGGCCTCACCGACTTGCAGATTCTGCAAAAAAGAAGATGAAACTGCATTTCATGTGATATACGGTTGTCCAGAGATTGCCAGGATTTACCACTTTGAAGTCGTCCGTATCGCTGATCCCAAGTTGCGTGAACTGATTAACCCCTACAGGTTAGTAAGATTCACCAAGGCACTAGCCCTGTACTAACAATAGATTTGACGGCGCACAATAAGCATATTATTATTATTATTAATAGGCTGCAATGCAACAGATAAGACAGGAGAAAAAAAATCATTAATTTAATAGATTTTTAAAAAAATTCGTTTTATTGAAATATACAACTGTATATATAGTAGATTTGAAAAAGTCAACTACTCCATCTTGTTACTAATGTCAAAAACGAGTATATACACACACACACACACACACACACACACACACACACATATATACATATATGTGTATATATGTGTATATATGTGTGTATATATATATATATATGTGTATATATGTGTATATATGTGTATATATGTGTATATATATATATATATATATATATATATATATATATATATATATATATATATATATATATATATATATAGAAATTTTAAAAAAAGAATTAAGAAGACTGAGAAGAATTGTTTATAGTCCTACCACCTGATTAATTGTTTAGCAATAAATCATAATATAGAAAGGTCCAAGAATTTTATTGGTTTAAACAAGCTTTATATACCTCTGCCCAAAAGATCAGCCAAATGTTCAGGGGAAAAAGAAAATCAGTTGACGTCTTTTATAGTAGGATCTTCCAGTCTTTTCTCTCAATGTCTCTTCTACGTGACTCAGTGAAAAAAACAACAAAAATATACGAGGTTCCATTTTCCGAGGCTTAGTTTCAATTTTAGAACACAGGGATTTAAAAACTCATTTAAGACTCATATGAAAGGTTAGCAAATATATATAATTTTTTTTAATTTATATTTTTGCTCTATATATCTACAAATACTGTGGTGTTGAAATTCAATATAAATTAGTGATGAAAAACTTGGTCTTCAGCTGACATCTCTGGGCTACCACCAACCCTCAGCATACCAATAGCTTTCCACTACGGACTCCAGATGTAATACTCCGCCTTACATCTTTTGTGTTCCAAGATATCTGTTTAGTTCTTTTCATTTCATCAGTTAAATATTTTTTTTCTCAGTTATGCTACTCGTATTAATTTAGTTGATTTTATTAGGCATTTGTTTTTCAAGTATTTTTTTTTTTTTTTTATATTTATTTATTGAAATTTACAACTGTAATTTATATTACAACAAGTAAATATGCTAAAAGAAAAATCACATTAGACAGACTTGTTGAGGAGCAACCCAATGGAAGCACTCCAGTAACTATTTTAAACAAGAAGGTATCTTCTTTTCAGACGCCTCGGAGAATTATCAGGAATCGAAGAGGAAGCAAGGGTTGAAACTAGTGGGTTGGAGTGGGAATGGAGTTTGTCATAGAAGGATTGATATCTAGTTCGGGCCAAATCAGCTACATATGGAACATTTAGGTCCTTATGGATGATTTTATTTGTGACAAAGTAAGGAGCGTTGAGGATTTTACGAAGGATTTTGGATTGTAAGGATTGGATACGGGAAGAATTCGATGGTTTAGTAGAGCCCCAAAGCTCAACTCCGTATGTCCATATAGGCCTTATGATGGTCATGTAGATGAGCCTTTTGTAATTAAGTGGAAGGTTTGAGCGTCTGTCTAGTAAGTGTTGAAGTAATCGAAAGCGGCGAGCAGTTTCCTGTCTTTTCAGTCTTGTGTGTGGATTCCATGTGAGACGTTTGTCAAGGAGCAGTCCTAGGTAGCGGATCTGTTCAACAGGGACAAGTGGAATATTATTAAAGGATACTGTGGGACACGATGTCATTGGCTTACGACGAAGGGTAAAGGTTATTTGATGGGATTTGTTGGAATTTATTTTAATTCTCCAATTCTGACAGCATATCTCAAGGTCTCTGATGTGGGATTGAAGGGTTTGAGAGGCAACAGTTGGATCGTTATTGACTGATAACACACAAGTGTCATCAGCATAAGTGGAAAGGAAAGTGTTAGGATTGGTTGGGATATCAGCTGTATATACTGTGTAGAGAATGTGTCCTAGGATACTGCCTTGGGGGACACCAGCGGACGGAGTAAAAAGAGATGAGTAGAACCCATTGTGATTTATTTTGAAGGATCTGTCAGTGAGGTAGGACTGCATGATAAGGAAGTATGTTGGAGGGAGGAATTTTCGGAGTTTGTACAGCAGTCCTGGATGCCAGACTCTATCAAATGCTTGCTCTACGTTCAAGTATTTTTAAACTCATTATTTTCATAGCTACATCTAATCTATCATCACCCTTCCTGCTTTATGATCACTATTGTTTTTAGTTCCTTTGTCGAAGATCTTGTCATTTTCATGGACCGAAATCACTCTTCGAAACCCCGAATTTCTCTTCGATCTAAAAGTACTCTGAAATTATTACGAAGATCCCGCCACCTTCTTCCACAATCCCTCTGTAAACTAGTAGTGTCCTCATTCATTTCCTCCCACTTTGACTATGATTGTGTGGAATATAGCGGTCCATCGAAGGTACTCGAGGAGTGATGGAAGTGGTGCTTGGTACCTCAATATGGTAACATCCATCCCAACTCTTTGACTACTTAAAATGGTTATTCCCCATTTTTCTAAGACAGTATTTCCTTGTATTAATTCTCCATAAAATCATAAGCTCCCACCACTCCTTTTACGCCTAGAGCCTCCTACTTTTCAAATCCTCAAGCCATTTTAGGAAAAAAACTTCCATTTGTCCGCAATCTGTACATATTTCTATACAACCAAGAAATATGAGTACTCCTATTTAGCCCGGTCCACTGCGTTTTGGAATACTCTCCCGTCAAACATCCGTAATGCTTTATTCATATCCCCATTTACATTCCTCCTCTTTTCATTCATTCTTTCTTTTTAATCACATGTACGCTGACTTTAGTATGCCAACTGATGTGAGATAAATAGTGTATTCACTTTTAATAAGGTGTAACATTTTTTTTACGTGTGTTTTTTTCTCTAGAATATGTACAGAGAAATGTCACTATGACCTTTTTTTTTTGTCTTTCCTTCTACTTTCTTTTGTTATTTAAACGTAATAGTAAATACCCACAACTAGCATAATTGCTTTTGGTAAGTTGTAGTTTTTATTTTGTGCATAATGTTATTCTTAAGAGACATTGTTCCAGAATAAAGTTTCTTGTTCTATTCATAAATAAGCTTTCGTTCTTGGAGAAAAAACTTTAATGCATTCTTTAATGAGCTTCAGTTAAAAACAAGAATACCTGATCTTATATGGAATATTGAAATGCTTACTTTATGCATGGGGAAGAATAATAATAAAGTATTTCTATATTAGAGAAAATTAAGTTGTGTGAGTAATGTATTTCAGTTCTAAAATTAATAGTTAAGCAGGATATTGGGAGAAGTTTTCGAAGTATCATGGGAGAAGGAGTTTTCGTCAAAAATATTTTAATATTGTTTAATTTTAATAAGGAAAAGAAAGGATTAAAGGTTTTAGGAATCTTGGAAAGAAACGGTGAAGAGAGAAATTCCAGATATTTTTTGGTTGGGGAATAATTTTCCTTGTTCTTGGGGTTTATACCTCTAAAAGAGAGCTTTCAAGTCCCACAACCTCAATTGTGACTAATATAACATGTATTTTTGTATAAAGGCACTGTGTAATATTAATCGGGGCAAAGTCCCATGGATATACGTGTGTACTTTTTTTTTATTATTCTTTGATAGCACAGTTTTAAAAATTTACGTTATAAAATTACATTTTCACTAAATTTAAATGTTAAATATCGTAGATTTTATAGGGGTTTTTCCCACTATTTGTGATTTCAAAAGTTCACTCTCTTAATTCGTGTCATTCAACAATCATAACGTTTTTATTACAATCTGATTGGAAATGGTTTAACATAATAAATCTAAGTATAAGTACTTAGGTAAAAAAAAGAAAAGAAAAAAAAAGAGTATATTCCCAATGGAAATACCGGTCTTAGGATCCCCTGAATCCATATGACCAAGTCCCAGAAAACGGTCTGTGTTTGTGTGTGGTAAGTTTAGCCCAAAACGAAAAGTCGAACTAAAATTTTTTATTAGCTATAATATACGCCCGAGATGTTACAGCAACTTTTTCACCAAAGTCGGAAGAGCAACCTCTCTAACTATTTTAATTAAAACCGCTAAATAGATATAAAATTCAATGTGATTGAATATCATATAGGCTTCATTCTGATTGAATAGTCTGACTATTTTAATAGTTAAATACTGATTGAATAGTTTTTTTTGTTTTTAAAAAATTCTTTTATTGAAATTTACAACTGTACAATTTACATAGTTCAATAAGTAAATGTGCTAAAAACAGACAATTGGCTTGAAAAAGACATGAGAAGAATCTACCCAGCGGTAGCACTACAATGTTTATTAGTTCAGCAGGTCTCGAGGCCACCGTCTTTTGATACGCCTCGGAGGATTATCGGGAATATATGTCGATGAGAGGATGCGGACAAGCGGGATTGTATGGGCGGGTAATTTGGAATGAAAGGAGGTGTATCTTTTTTGAGGGATTTCTATAACTAGTGGGATATTCAGATCTCTATGGATGAGTTTGTTGGTAACAAAGTAAGGAGCGTCTAAGATTTGACGAAGGATTTTGGATTGCAAGGATTGGATGCGGGAGGAATTCGATGATTTAGTGGAGCCCCATAGCTCTATGCCGTAAGTCCAGATAGGTCTAATAATGGTTGTGTAAATGAGTTTTTTTAAGTAAAGAGGGAGTTTTGATCGTTTGTCAAGTAAGTGTTTTAATAGTCGATATCTACGAGCAGTTTCCTGTCGTTTAAGTCTTGTATGAGGATTCCATGTAAGACGTTTGCCAAGATGAAGTCCAAGGTATCGTATTTGTTTTACAGTGATGAGTGGGGTATGATTAAAGGAAACAACTGGACAGGATTGAATAGTTAAATGTCAATATTTTAAATTTTCTTCCTCTAAAGTACCTTTGATTGTGTCGATTCTCTAAAAATAACCAAATATTTTTTAAGTATTGATATACAACTGATAAATATATATATATATATATATATATATATATATATATATATATATATATATATATATATATACGTTAAACGAATTCGATGCCCAACTAAAGGAGAAAATAAAAATTATATTTCTGCATCTAATATTCAAAGTTGTGGAAGATAATGTTAAGTGAAGAAAATCTGTTGCGGGTGACAAATTACTTCCACTTACCTTAGCTAACATCAATTTAAGAATTAATAAATAGAGTTTAAAAATATTTAAAGAAATAATGTATTGTAAAATTAAAGATATGTTTTAGGTTAAATAATATAACAATATAAAACTATTATCTCCAACAACCAGTCAATTTTATCCGCTTTTCATCTCTTTCTATAACATTTCACAACTTTGTTTCTAAGTTCAAATTTTTTCAAACCTCTTTAACTTTCCAACTGTATATTATACATCTATATTAGTGTTTCTCGTGTTTAAAAAATAAAATAAAATAAATAAATTACCTAAAAAAATATTTTTGCTCTTTTCTCCTTCAGTTGATGACCGAATTCGTTCAACTAGTATATTTATATGGTTTTTTTTATGTTAATAAGGTTAAATAGTTATTTATTTATTATTTTTTTTTTTTTGTAGCTTTCAAAGTTAAAGGTAGTTTTGAGAAAGAAAATTTAAATTATTGGCATTTATGCCCTGTCAGACTATTTTAATCCGAATGAAACCTAAATAATTTTATAAGCCCAATAGTTTTTAAATTTTATATAACGAGTTTAATCAAAATCATTAGTTAAAGATGTCTTACAGAATAAAGTGGATCTTCTAGATAGCCGATTTCGATGAAAAAGTTAAACATTAACATCTTGGGTGTATATTTGTCTTAGATATGAAATTTTGGTTTCCTACTACATTTCGTTTTCGTGCTAAGCATAACGGATAGATAGCACATAGACTTTTTTGCGAAACTCGGTCATTTGGATTCCCGGTACACTAAAATGTATATTTCAGTTGAAAACTGGAATTCGAAAATTTTCACGGTCGCAATACTTTCCCTTACTATTTACTTCATATATAGGAAGTGAAAATAATAGAGTATTAACTTAAGTGATATTATTTAATCTAAAATGTATGTTTCTAACGAAAATGAACATACCTCTTTAAATATTTTTTATCTCTAACTTTATTTTTCCAATTAAAATCAAATTATACCAGTTCATTCGTCATAATTTACCCCTCAAACCTCAGAGACAGAATTAGGAAGGGTATGAAGGTTCTAAGCAGGTAAAGTTATCGTTTGCGGGCAGGTGCCTGTCCCAGATAACAGCATTTGTTTAATCCGGATGAGCTGGCTATAGTCTCTATTGTACCCCACACCTCTCCTATCTGGCCCCTATATATACATATATACATATTATTCCCCCAACAATATGGACACTGTACCAGATTAGGAAATATTTCATGTCAAGATGGTAACAAAACAATACTCAGATTTAGATAGAAACTCACATCAGTATAATATACTGTAATGTATTGAGGATACTGAGGGATGTAAATTCATTTTTTGATAATGATTATATTAATTAAATAAATGTTAATAAGCCTTTGTCGGCAAAATATCAAAAGGCGTTTACCTAAATCCATCCCAGCGATACCTCGGAAACTTCCTAGACCCTCAGCGGCAGCCGACAAGAGTATTAGTCCTGGCCTAGAGATAAGTATGCTCATGAAAAAGATCTACAAAGTCTGGACCGCCTACCGGGGTACTTCCCATATCAGCCTCGCCCGAGGAGAAATTGATTGATATAATTGACACGAAGCAATCAGCTCAATTATATTCACATGATACAAGTTCCGCAATTCCACGTTGTGCAACCTTCTAAGCTCCCCAGAGGCCTCATCTGTCTTCGGACCAAATATTTTACGCAGTACCTTATTTACGAAAACCTTAAGCCGTTGTTTATCCTTCAAAGTAAGCGGCTACGTTTCACATCCGCAAAGAACCGTTGGAAGAATAACAGTTTTATAAATTCTAACATTTAAGTTTTTAGATAGAAGCCGCGAACTAAGTAACTTAGCAACTAAATAATAACACGCATTTCCCACCTTTAACCGGGACTTTATTTCTTCCTGAATTTCATTTTTCTTGTTAAAATTGAACCTAAATACCTGAATTTCTCTACGTGTTCAAAAGTATGCCCTGATACATCAATATCCTCAAGATCTACACCTTTTCTGCTACTAATCATATATTTCGACTTATCGGTATTTAATTCGAGTCCTATTTCTTTACCGGTTTTATTAACACACTTGTATTTAGTTGTCTGGTTTCCGTGTCTTCACCTAGCAGTACCAGATCATCGGCATACCCCAAAACCAGAATCTTGTCACCCATATTTAAGCCTTTCTCGGTACACATCACCTTTTCTATGACATATTCTAAAACTATATTGAATAACACAGGTGAAAGGGAGTTACCCTGTTTCAAACCCGATCGCACCTCAAATTTCTCGGAGTAATTATGACCGATTCTTACTTTATGGAATGTTTCCGACAAACACATCTCGACCAGGTTTACTAACTTTCTAGGTATTCCCTGTCCAATCACTATGTTATATAGCTTCTGACGGTCTATTGAATCATAAGCCTTTTTAAAATCGATATAAAGTTGATGGGCTACACCATTGTATTCTAATTTTTTCTCTAATATTTAATGTAAGGAAAATATTTGGTCAATAGTCGAGCGATTCCGCCTAAGACCACATTGGTAATCTCCGATAATTTCCTCAGCGTATTCCGTGATTCGACTAGTTAGAATTGACGAGTATATTTTATAGCATACTGGGAGAAGAGAGATCCCACAATAGTTGTTACAATCCGTCCTCGGTCCTTTTTTGTGAATCGGAATAAGTATTGATTTCCATTCTTCGGGCATTTTTTCATTTTCCCAGATCGTTTTAACTAAAACATGTATTTTGGAAACGCCCGCTTCTCCACACGCCTTGATTAATTCATTCGTGATATTATCGTTTCCTGCAGCCTTATAACGTTTTAATTTTCCTATCGCCATTTCGACTTCCTCATTACTCGGTGCGTATATCCATGGGTCAGCGCTCTGATATTCAAAGAGAGGAGATTGATTATTATTTTCCGTATTTAATATGCTGTCAAAGTGTTCTTTAAATTTATTTAATATCTCAGTCGGATCCGCAATTATATTGTTATTTGCATCTTTAACCGCATTCAATAGAGGTTCAAATCTTTTACACGATTTGTTTATACCGTTGTACATCTCTCTTACGTTATTTTCGCTTCTGTGTTTTTCTATTTCTAATATTTTGCTTTTGAGATACACTCTTTTCTTATTTTTTAAGAATTTTGAAGTTTCATTTTTTACTAACCGAAAGTAAGCCACATAATTATCGCTTGGATTATTTAATAAATCCAGTTTAGCAGTTTTTCTTTTTTCGCACATATTTTGTCAATCTCTGTCGAACCAAGGTTTGTTATTTTTATTTTCCCAAGACATAAATAACCGACCTTTTTAATATTGTCCCTGATCCCCTCCCATCATTTGTTTACATCTTCGTGTTCCTCGTCTGAAAATTTCAAAGCTTCGAACCTATTTTTTACTTCTATCGCGAATTGTTTTCTTATTTCGGAGTTGTGAAATTTAACTAAATCACAAATCTCGGGATGAAAATAGTTCGGTGTTCTCTTTTTTGTATTTAGTTTTTGTCGAAGTTTCGCGATTACTAATTCATAATCAGGACCACATTCTGCACCACGATACGATCTCACGTTAGTTATGCTACTTCGCCATCTGTTTTGTATTAAAACATGATCGATTTGACTCCGCGTTTGTCCATCCGGCGATGTCCACGTATACTTATGAATATCCTTACGCTTAAACGTAGTACTTTTGATCAATAGGTTTTTCGAAATGGCAAAGTTTATTAGTCGGGTCCCATTATTATTACTATATTCGAGAAAACTTTGTTTACCGATTGTAGGACGATATACTTCTTTCCTTCCAACCTTTGCGTTCGCGTCGCCTAGTATTATCTTAATGTAATTTCGCGGTAACTTATCGTAAACCGACTAATGCGGAAAGAAATCTACTCCTAATCAGAAACCCGGAACCTAAACAATAATTAACGCTCCCCCCGTACCAAATAGTATACTTTCCTTTTGTTAACGAACCCTCCTCTGGCCAGCAAACTTCTTGTAATGCAACGATATCTAAATGGTACCCATAACTTCATTCGCGACCGACTTTAACCCGCCTGCCGTATTTAAACTGCTAACGTTCCACGTCCCTATTGTTAGATCTCTAATTTTCATCTTGCGACATGAATCCCCTGAAGCAGTTCCCACCCGGAGACCCCAACGGGGGACTAGTTTCCCTCCGGATAATGAGCGTTTTACCTCAGAGAAATCCATGGCTGTTGGTGGTATTTTGTGAACTAAAATATGTGAGTAGGGCGTTCGAACCTACGTCACACCCTCCAGCAAGCCTGGAGGGCCGCTCTCATTGCTGGTCAGCGACTCCATCGGACATGGCCGGGAGGAGCTTCCGAGGAAATTCCACCGACCATCTCCACATCCGCCACCCGTAGGACGCTCCCCATACGCGGTAATGAGATCCGCAAGAGGCAATACCACTAAGGCAATTCTTATTAAAACGCTTATGATTTAAATATTTTTTCTTTTGTATTTGCGTATAGTAAGCACATGGCCACAATTTCAAAATAGCTGATTCACATAAAAAAATAAATAAATAAAAATATTAGAGAGTTATGAGTTAAAATAAAAAAAATATTTTATTAGTTGCAGTTAAACCCGAAATAGGGTTTGTTTAAAAAAACTACCTACCCAGACAAACCCCGCATGTTCGCAACATTCAATCCCGATGTATTCTTGATGATACCCGAAATACCTTGGTAATACCCTCAGTCTTAAAGTGTCTCTTGTGCAGTATGGAGCTTAGTCATTTAGTTACTGTTTTAAATAGAAGAATTAAAATAAAATGGACAGCTGTTTGGGACCCATGTGAAGCAGTCACACTTCAGGTCAGTCTGAAAGTTTTTTATTATTTTAAAGTGTTTTGTGAAAATATATTTATTAGTTTATGCGATTTGGGACTATTTGAGGGCTCGTGTTCCAATTATACATTGGAAGTTGATAAACTCATCAGAAGTTGGGCAACTAAACGCCTTTATAGGTGCTCAGAGCTTTTGGCTCTGTAGCCATGTTAGAAAAAACCAATACGTCTTCAGTTTCCCCTAACGATATGAGACCAATAAACCGAAATGAAAAAGTAATGGAAAATAAGCCAAAAAATAGTAACGGGACACATAACCTTAACCCTATCGAAACAAGTTACGCTAAAGCTACCGCTACCGAAAGATTTTCCAAACGTGAAAATGCAATCATCTTACCACACCCATCCAGGCATCAAAACAAAACGAATATGTTCTGAAAATTGCGTCTCTCATCGATCCTAAATTTATCCGCTATACATCCAGAATCTCAATCTCCTGATTTTGTATCCATTTTAGCAACAAAGAAGCTGTCGATGGTATTTTAAAGAACCATAAATCTATAGTCATTGATGATAAAGAAATTAACATAAAGCGCCTAGTGAACCTCGCCAAACGAATAATAATTTCGAATGCATTTCCATCCATACCGCACGAAACTATAGAAAAAGAACTTAAAATGCTAGGCTTAAAATTAGTATCAGCCATGCATTTTCTCAGAGTAAAATTGCATTTTTCTTCTCGGGTACCAAGACCCAAGATTAGCCCACGTACTAAGTTTTAGACGACAGGTCTATATTCCACCTGAAGACCTAAGCAAGCTCCCATCGTCATTACTAATATAGCATGACAGTGTTCCTTACAGAATTTTTTTCAGTGAGGACATTGTCACTGGTTTTATTTGTAAGCAACCGGGCCACATTTCTACTGATTGCCCTGAGTGCGAAAATAACGGTGATATCCCTGAGTCTCAAATCAACCAAAAAGAAAATGAACTAATTAATTTTAATAATGAAACAAACAGCGTTAGTAAAAATGAAAACATCAATAATTTTATATTAGATACGCCAAACGATATTATTCCCAATAGGAATTTCACAGTAGAGCCAACGCCAGCCAGTCACCATGACAACGCTATCACAGTGAAGAAGCTCCCCGGGAACCAGGTTATAACTGAAGGTATTGTTACAGGGAAACAACCTACCGAAACAACAGTTGGAATCGATAGTAATAACTTGATATTGGTACCTACTCTGGTTTCTGGCGTCAAACGGTGTCATTCCACCACTACTCCTTCAGCTGTATCCACAACTGAGTTAAACCCAACGTTGGATCCCCAAGAAGATTCCGAAAATACGATTGATTTGAATGAATTTCCACCCATGGTAGCTACCCAAAGTCTCAGTAAAAAAAAACAAAAGAAATTAAAAAAGTCTGAGAGCAATTCTACGAGTAACTTTGAAGGCGCCCGAAAGGTTATCAAAGAAAATAGCGAGGAATATCCAATATCTTTTGATGAGATGACCAAAATTATTGAACTATCGTCTACCAATAAAAACGTTAAGGCATTAGTTGGCGAA
The DNA here is from genome assembly GCA_023052935.1 of Piezodorus guildinii. Taxonomy (NCBI): domain Eukaryota; kingdom Metazoa; phylum Arthropoda; class Insecta; order Hemiptera; family Pentatomidae; genus Piezodorus; species Piezodorus guildinii. The sequence goes on along the minus strand of CM041297.1, from coordinate 25,254,704 downwards.
TTTACTAGTAATACAGAAGGCCTTAGGGCCATGCTGACGGATACTAAATCACTAATACATGATCGCCGTACAAAATTAAAAATATCTAAACTGTTAAAAAAACAGTGGGACACAATAGAAAGTGCGATAAACACTGATGAAAGTACTGACAACTAATCGATGCAGAGACTCTTAAACATCAACTAATTTTATAAAATTTTACTTTATGACAATTAATAGTAAGAACTCGGTAATTGTGCAGTAGAACTGCAATGATTTCTACAAACATTATGAATATTTTAGAATACTTTTTTCCGAAAAAAATCCTATTTGTTTTTGTTTACAAGAGACACATTTTTTAGAATCGCAGACAGTAAATTTAAAAAACTTTAATATTTATCGAAAAGATAGAACTGATAGTAAGCATGGCTAGGAAGGAGTAGCAATAATGGTAAAAACAGATGTATTTTCAGAACCATTTAACAACCAATTAAAAATCAAATCATCTTTAGAAGTTGTAGCCGCTAAAATATACAGGCCAGAACCCATTACAATCTGCAATATTTACATACCACCAAATCGAAATTTCACATGCAGCGACCTACAATTAATAGTTGATCAGCTTCCAAGACCTATCATCCTGGTTGGAGATCTGAACGGACACAGCACACTGTGGGGCTCCACTCTATCCGACTACCAAAATAGGGGGAAGGAAATAGAAACGTTTATGGACAACAATAACTTCTTAGTATTAGTTAACGATGGCTCCCCGACTCATTTCCGCGCTAATGACGCTCTTTCCGTTATTGATTTGTCATTCGTAGACGTAAAACTCCTTTACCAATTTCATTGGCAGTCAAACATTCCTTGAATGGAAGCGATCACTTACCGATTACATAAAGTTCGACGTGATGTGAATACAAATTCAAAAGGTATTTCTAGATGGTCTAAGTAAAGAAACCGCCATGAAGAATCGTCCTAGCCAGACTACGCTGCGGCCATACGCCATTACCCATACTTTACCTCTCTGAAAGGGACTCTACCCCGACCTCCAGATTTGCAAGAGTCCGCTGACAGTGGATAAGTAACAGGCTGGACGTTGCTCTTGGTGACAGTGAGGACAGAGTTAAAAGGTTATTCAAGTTTTTAACAAAATGTGGAGTGTATAATCATATATAGTTTATTAACAATGTCAAAGAGAAAATAACAAAACTAATGTTATATTGACCACATAATGTATGTATTGTAATATACTAATGACCCTTAGTGGGTAGATGCATTTAAACAATAAATAAATATAATAAAATATATAAAAAATTAAAACTATATATAGTCATGCCTCTGTGCAGTGGTGGTGGGGATAGTCTGCTTAAGGAGCCTAACCCTCTTGCCGCAAATAAACAAGCTGTGTTATTGTTCCAGGATTATTATTTTGTTTTCTGTTCTAAAATAATTTAAATACATTTAATAATGGTGAATTGTAAGGTATGTGGTAAAACAGTGGGCAGATATGAAATAATGAAACTGTCCTGCACCAAATGTCTAAATATTTACCATAAAAAATGTGTCAAAATAGAAATGATGAATCCAGAGTCCCACAAAAACTGGCAATGTATGGACTGTGCATTGTCTTCACGAACATCTCCAGCGAATGAGCCTGGGACTATGATAAATTCGTTGATGGCGCTTACTGAGGAGGTTAAAGAGATGAAGTCCAAGCTCCAGGGATCGACGAGCTAAAAGAGATAAAACAAACTATCGAAAAACAATCTCAACTCTCGTTCGAAAATATGGAGAGGTTAAAACAAATTGAGAATCTCCTTGAACACCAAAAAAATTGACTTTAGAAAATAACTTCATAAAAGAAAAAATTTCCAAATTAGAAGATCCGTTAAATAATGCCAAAAGAACCTATTAAAAAATAGTCTCGAAATCAGATGTATACCGGAGAGACCAGGTGAAAATGTAACTGAGACATTATAAAGGTCGGGGTAGCCCTGGGGGTAAAGCTGGGCGCGGAAGATCTTGACCACGCCGTACGCCTCAGGCCTAAAGAAGCCGGGACCCCGGGGACCATCATCTCTCGCTTCGTTCGCCAAGCAGTGAAGGATCAAATGGTGCGGCAAAGAGAGCCTTTTCCACGCGCCACCTAGGCTGGGAGGAGAACAAACCGCACCCTGTTTACGCTAACGAGGCGATGACGCCGGCCAACAGGCACCTATACTGGCTCGCCAGGCAGAAAAAGGTGAAATATGTGTGGTTCAGTGGTGGTCGTGTGAGAAGCCGGTAGGCCGGTGGGTGTCCAGTGATAATATTTAATAGACAGGCCGACTTAGATAACTTTGCCTGAGGCTTGTTTTGAACTTACAGACTTATTGTCAAATATTTATATTGTTACCTTAAAGAAGAGATTATATTTTTGTTTTGGAATATTTTAATTTTTCATATACAATATTTGTGTTATGGTTTTCTATTTACATTCATAATTCAGTATTTTAATAATTATTTCCTATATGTTTTAAGCTACTTACGTTTTATTTTATTTTATTATTTTTTAATTCTCATTCTAAATTTGTGTTATCAATTTAAATACCTATTGCTTTCCTTTACCAAGGACTTATAAACTATTAATATTTTTAGGATTAGCTCTGTTCTACTCCTTAATCCCCGACACTTTTACAACTATCCCGATTGTCACTTCCACGGTTATGACTAATATCCTTGCATATTTATTAAACCCCCCAACAAAAAAAAAAAAATAATTAAATGCAAATTGTATATATGTACATACCTCTTATTTTATTTATTATTAGTTTAATTTTCAATATTTTTATTTGAAGTTGCTTTTAATTATTATTATTATTATTATTATTATTTGTATATTCGCACTTTCTCAATTACGCTGGAAATTTTCACCTACCCGGACTCAATGAGTCAAGGGTTAGGCTCTAATTATGCTATATTTAAAAATTTTCTAACAGTGCTGCTGTCCCTAGAAGGACTGCTCGCTGAACCTCCTCTAGAATCCTTACAGGTAGCTCTAGCTGTTGGATTGATTCTAGGGTACTCTCTGGAATCAGGCCATTGCAAGATAGTATAATAGGGTAAATCCCACAGCTCTCCAATCCGTTAGAGTTGCTTTAGCTCATCTGCCAGCTCCTGGTATTTCCTTTTCTTTTCAGAAACGTTTTTTGAAGATTGTCATCCGATGGGACGCCTATCTCAACAATCTGTGCCAATTTTCTATTTTATCAATAAACTAAAATGTGTGGCCGATTATTTAAAACTGTGGTGGTCCGTAATGATTGGATGATCCAGTAAATTTTAGTTTTGTGACCGGTAGTTTTTGATAATGGGTTATATTTGTAATAGGGAGATTCGCTACTTAGGAGATTCATCTTTAAATGCAATGGCTTGATGAACAATTTTCGCTGCATTGTTGTGTCTTTGGAGATACTCCTTACCGGCAAGAATTGGAAACCCGAGGTCACATGTTGTATGCTCTCAACACTTTTTTTGCATAAACGGCATAGGTCACTTATGTCCTCTCCGCAGATTTCTTCTGTATGCTTTCGTGGCTTATTGCACTGGTCACGATAGCAAACAGAAACCTTCTGTTTCAGGAAAAAGATGACCATTCTTTAACCATGTTAGCGATGTCTGCACATCTATTCCTGTTTCGTTCAATGAATGATAAAATCGCCCATGCAATGGCTTATTTTTCCAAGTCTCTGTTAGAGAAGCATAATCAGTATCATTATTCGGGGTCGCTCTGTTGACTAGATTCAAAGCTGTATAATTTGCATCCAATGCTGCTATAGTCGAAAGAATCATAGAGTCATTATTAAACATATATCTTCGCAAAACTATTTTCCCTCTTCTCGGCATAACTTGAGAAGACTGGTCAAACCACGCCCACCAGATTTTCTGGGAAGGTACAACCTTGCAACTGAGGATTTTGGGTGTCTTTTCCTATTAAGCACCATCTGCATTCTAAACCATGCGATCCAATCTTTTTAAGTCCGTCTTTGACCACTTCAGTAATCCAAATGAATAGGCTAAAGCTGGTACCGCCCACGTGTTTATAGGCCTTTATTAATTCCCTCCATTCAGATGAGATTTAAGTATCAAACTGATCCTACATCTAAATTCGTCTTCGAAGAGTTTCTTTGAATCGGCTTTGAACTTCGCAGTTGATGCATAACTAGGATTGTATGATCAGTGTCTCTGAGTTAATTAATAATTAATTTCATTAGATAGCCCATATTGTACCCGCTGTAATTTTTCCTTTCTTCACAGTGAGCACTCACATTTTTCTGTACCTAGTTGCATGTATTATTATTATTATTATTATTTGTTTATAATTTGTATTGTTTTTAAACTCTAAGACTCCAAAGTGTTTATTTAAATTTTTTGTATTATTAAGTGGATCTTACTGTTTCACGTCCTAGGACCATGTAAGGAGGTGATAAGACCTTGATCCTGCTTAGCCGCCAGGTTTTTTAACTAGGCTGGGTGGCCCCAAAATGGTCTTCATATCCCAGGGTCACTTCACGGCTGAAATATCAGATAAATAATTCTGCCACAGCTAGGGTTCGAGTCCAAGACCCGGAGGACAGTAGACTAGTGTTCTATCCACAAGACTACGCTGCTCCCATTAATTTTCCAAAATACTTTAAAATATCAGCTCTCTTAATCATTTTGAACTTTAGATTTTCCTACTATTTTATGCTTGCCTATTAATCCACTTCTCCTATCTGAAATCTATAACAAATAGTAAGGAAGAAGCAACCATGAATGAAAATTATAGATGCCATATTTATTGCATAGTGTAATGGGACAAACTGGCTATGGGGCCATCAACGTGCTTTCTCGGATATCATTTTATAACGGTCCAAAATTGTTGTGTAAATGGAAAATGACATTTTATAGAGTTGTAACTCCCACCTTTAATAAATTATAACTATCCCCGAGCTATAAAAATCCTTTAATGGCCCTTGTCATTCCCATAATCAGCTTGGAGATAGTGCCTTGCCCGAGCCGCCTTTACTGCCTGATATAAAACTGCCTGAGGACGGGTTGGAACAAGACGCGAGAACGGTTTACGATCCTGGCACCTGTTCAAGAACTGCTTTATTTCCGGTGTTTTCTACCTCTCTACGTCGTCCCATCCGGTCTGAATTTTAATGAAACGACCGAAACGTACTAGGATCTGGAGGACCTAAAGAAGATTCAAAAAACTAAATACAATTTTTCCGAATATCTGCAATGCTATGTATAATATAGATATAAGCTCTGTATTCAACAATTTATCCCTTCCTAAAAACCTACGTTTATTTTAAATTAAAACTCGATAAAGTATTGATGAGATTTCTAGTTTTCGACTTGAAAGGTCCATCAACACTGGTGTTTGAAATATTTTAAATTATATTAACTCAAAAAGTAACATTCGTGAATTCAATGTCTTATTTTGAATTCGATTCTGACTTATAAGTTTCCTAAAATTTCAAATTATTAATGAGGAACACCCGACTTCCTAACGACATACTTGTTGACGCTGCCCTATATCTCTTGGAGAACCGAGAATTGGCGAATGAAGTGGACCCAGAAGGCAATCAAAGACTAATCTCAGAGCTAACTGCCCCAAAGCTCCCTTCCTCCCTCCTCCAAATCCTCACAAGGTGCTATCTATTCAACTGATAGCACGCACCTTCCCAGACAACTAACCGGGGCTAATAATCACTAAGGGATAAGGTAGAATGTAACTGATTAAACTATGCTTTATACAGTGTACCCTTCGAAAAATGAAAAAAAAAAATGTAGACATTAAAACTTGGTGAAAGTAGTAAAGTAAACACAATACTTGCGATATATTACCGGCCAAAAACGTGCTTTTAACACGCTGCACAGTGGAAAATGTTACCATTTCATGTGGACCAAATTCTGAAAATTATCCACATTTACCCTTTGAGGTCACAAAATACAAAAAAAAAAATATGAAAAAAATTAAAAGGAAAAATTAATTAATTTTACTTTTACTTACTATATATAGTACTATAGTATAGTAAGTAAAAGTAATAGTATAGTATATTACTTACTATATATAGTAAGGGGAAGTATTGTGATCGTAAAAGTGCTCGAATTCCAGTTTTCAACGGAAATACAAGTTTTAGGATCCCCTGAGTCCGAATAACCAAGTCCCGCAAAAAGGTCTGTGTGTGTGTGTGTGTGTGAGTGTGTGTATGTGTGTGTGTGTGTGGTAACTCCCGGGCGGAAACGGTAAGTCCTATGAAACTGAAATTTCATATTTAAGACAACTATACGCCCGTGACTTGACAAAACTTTTTTCATCAAAATGAGCTTACCAGAAGAAGCACTAAATACCATGTTTTTGCACCTTTTTTCGATTTTCTCGAAAACGGTACAGAAGATTTTGATTAAACTCGCTTTATCGATGTAAAATTTAATGGACTTTAATAACATGTAGGTTTTATTCTGATTAAGATGGTCTGACAGGGCTTAAATGCCGATATTTTAAATTGTCTTCCCCTTAAGTACCTTTAATTTTGTAGGTTCAATAAAAATAACTATATTATCTTGTTAACGCTGATGAAAAACAGGTAAATATATAAATTGAATAAATTCGATATCCAACTAAAGGAGAAAACAGAAAAAAATATTTTTTTAATGCAATTTTTCGTTTTTGAACATAAGATCAGTAATATACATGTATGATATACCGTTGGAAAGCTAAAGATTTAAAAAAAAATATTATCTCATTCACAAGATTTATAAAGTTAACAGAGTGATGAAAAGCCGATAAAACTAAGTAATTGTTTTAGATAATAATATTATAGATTTTTTAATAAAACACATGTTTCTGTATAAATTCATTTTAATTAATTCCTTACGTGAAACTAGTATTTTTATCTCTAACTGTTTTTGAAAATTCTTTCATTGATTTTTAAAAAATGGAGGTAAGTCAAAGTCGTGTGTTGCCCGCACCAGATTTTTTTTGATACGATTGGCGAGCGGACAGTGGTCAAACGTCAAATTTATTTGCTACAATCTAAAACATCCCTACATTTTACGTTTGAACCCCCAGAATACGGGGAAAAAATACAAAATGTCTAATTATGGATGAAACCTGCTAATAGATGTATTCTATATCATTTAGGAAACTCTTCAAATTATAGATTGTAAAACTTTTGATTCGGAGTGTTTTGTCTGCAAAAAATTGTTTCACGCAAAACGCGAAAATCGCTAAAATTCTTTGTAATATTTAAAGACTAGAGGGATTGACGAAACAAACCCTACAAAGAAATCCTTGGGGTAACTTTTGAGTTATGTGGTTTTTCGTCATCAATAGGGACATACATTTACAAATTGCTAAATTAACTTAATCGATGATGACATTGATCATCATTTTTCCCTCGGGCCGTCCCTGAAACTGATGAATTTCGTATACATCTCGAATTTGATGAACTTCAAAATTCTCTTCTATTCTCCTAGTCGTCCTTCGCTGATGACATGACGTCTATATGGTTCTGATTACGTTTTCCCTGCCCTTCGGTGCTAAGGCATACGCGGACCAGGTGTTCGATTTTCCCACATTCTCGGCATTTTGTTTTCTTGGCATTACAATCCATGCTGCAATGACTCTTCTTCCCGCTTCTATAACAAGAGCCCTGAAGTTGTTTCAGCTTCTCCCTAAAACTAGCTTGTACTGTGGGAGACCCTCTGTACTGTAATCGTTTCTTCTCCTTGCTCACTTTATTGACAGTTAAATGTGAGCTTTATATTTGTTGGCTTTCTAGTTTAGCAGTCTCTGTAGCAAGAGCTAAGTAAACAGCGTCATGGAATGTCATATTTTTCCCCTGCTGTAATATTTTTTCTCTTATGTCATTATCACTAATCCCCCGTATAAATTGAGCTCTTAAATGAGTTTCCATTGTGGACTCCTGACACTTTTGACATGTTAAGTGACAATTATTGGCAATTTGCCGCAGATTAGCAACATATTGACCGATTGTTTCATCAGACTTCTGACAAATCGATGTTGTTCTGCTATTTATAATAGTTTCTTCATAAGCTAGATCTTGTGGCTTCCTAGGTGCCGCTAAGGAAATTAAAGTTTGGAATATTTTTGGACTTTAGCTATTTATAAAAATTTGAACCATAAAGTCCTTTTAAAGTCAAAAAGTTCTCGGGCAGCCAAAAGTAGGCCTCGAACGTTTCCTCATCATCATCAAAAGGTTGGAAATTAAGCTCGTGAACTTGGTGTTTGGACTGTTCTGTAGCTGCAGTTTCTCGTACTTGAATCCGTTGAAGAGCTGCCACCAACGACTCGATAAGTTGTTCGGACATTCCGAGTTCAGAAGTGTAAGTCAACCATCCTCGTCGCCAATGTTATGTCAATAATATTTAAGAATCAAAGACCTTAATATTTGGTTTGAACATTTTAATAACAATGAATAACCTCAATACTTATTCTAATAATGTTTATAACATATGTTCTGATAATCGATATTGTCACATGTGCTTAGAGATATAACAGGTAAAATGCAATGTATATTCAGTAACGAGTTTGGAAATGTAATGTCTTATCTGTCTCAGCAATGTGCATTGTTATATAAACGTAAAAAGACTTTGCGCTAAACACACCTTGAACACAAAAAATGGACATCGAATGAAGATAATCCCACTGTCGGTTATTAGGCACTTGTGCGAACAGGAATGATTCACTCGTTTACTATTTATTTTTAAACACGGTATGGCGGGAAATATTAGTATTAAGGGTCTTGCCAACTAATAATAAAAGGTGAAGTACTGGAAAATTCAAAACTTTTGTCCACCTAAATTGGTGATTTTCGCATTCAACACATTTAAAAACGTTATTTTTTTTCATCTGAAAGCGTCCGGCCTCGTCGATCTGACTTATAGAAATTTTAGCATATGTACAAACTGTTATTGTCACTCCCTTCTCTCAGTTTAGAGATAACTCTTGTCTCTTTACGACCTGTCTCTAGGTGGGAGATATTCTCTAACGTGCATCCACCTGTGCTTGTTATTTATTTTTTTATAAATATGTTCCAAAAACAAAACAAAAAGGAAACCCCAGCAATATTGTTGAGGAGAGGCCCTAGTTTAGCACAATGTTCGCATACTGTAAACAGCTGCCATATTTGTGACAAACCAATATGCCCAAACCATACTGTGTTTACTAGCGAAAAATGTATAAAACATCATAATGAATCAGATCATACATAAGGACTTTGTATAGAAGTTCAAAAAATCTCAAATTTCATATTTAAGACTACAATACGAGATGTTACAACAACATTTTCATCAAAATCGGCTAACCAGAAGAGCCACTTTATATTATACATTTTGCACCTTTAAACGATCTCTCGAAAACGGCTTTAACAATTGTAAATAAAGTCGCTACATCGATGTAAAATTTTAAGGGCTTTGATATGATGTAGGTTTTATAATGATTGAAATAGTCTGACAGGGATTAAATGCCGATCTTTTGAATTTTCTTCCTCTAAACTGCCTTTAATTTTGTACATTCCAAAAGAATAACGATATCATCTTAATCGCATTGATTAAGGACAGCTAAATATACAGGTTGTACAAATTTGATGACCAACTAAAGGATAAAAGAGAAAACTGTTTTTTAGTGTAATTTTTCTTTTTTTATAAAACGAACAGTAATATAGTCATATAAAATACCGTTGGAAAGAGAAAAAATTGGAAAAAATATTACCTGATACACAACATATTAAAATTTAATATAATGTGAGGAATGGGGAATAAACTTATTACTGATTATCATTTATTCAATTATTTCATATTATTCAATCTAAATTATATGTTTCCTACGAAAATGAATAAAAAGTTTATTAAAATCAACTCAAATTGAAGTATAATTAACTGTTTTCAAATTGATTTCAACAGTCGAGGTAAGTGAAAGTCGTGTGTTGCCCGAACAAGATTTTTTTTTTTTTTGGTTTTCGACTTCAAATTCATAATAATAATTAATTATCTTACCCAATAAATGCGATTTAGTAAATATTATCTACATTCAAGGCCAAAATAGCTAGCTTTTCTCTCACACGCGACTAACGGATTTACAGGGTTTGACTGTCAAAACTTATAAATGATGGACAGCCTTGACCTAGCGATACACAAGTGGTCTTATTTGAGCCCCGTCATCGATGTTCTGTTTATTTTGTTGATTGATTGGCTTAGGATTGTAGCCTGTTTAAATATGTAAAGTCACTTAATGCTGCTTTGGGCAATCAGGCGAGGCTAAAGTTGGAGTTTTATATATTTCGTATTCGTTAACTAGGATTTTTATTTATTTATTTATTTTTATAAAGCTTATCAAATTTCTAACCTCCCACTAAATGTTGGTAGATTAAGTATGTGAGGGCCTAGTCTATTGCTCTTTTTTACATTTCCATATGGAGAGTGAATGGCGACTAACAGTTCATTTTTCACACGACACACCTGACAAATTATTGAGTACTTGTGGAAGGATTTGTCTAATCACCTTCCTGTAAAACCCCATACATATACATTTAATGTCGGCAGAAGCCTTCTTCTTTTTCAACGTCGCACAGTGGACGTTAGCACAAGTGCGGAAAAAATTCGATTTTTCGAAATTTTTTATTTTGATCATTTGGCTCGTGTTTCTGTTGTACATTAGCCACTGCATCTAGATATAGCAATAATTTTATCCAGTCTAATGTTTAGCCCCATTTATTGAGAATTAAAATCAAGATAGTGCAAGTTTTGCTTAAATTACACCTAACTATCAGAGTTTGCTATATAACTGGGGAAAAATATTGAAATAATTCTGTTTTATTCCTGCTCTAGGATGTTTAAATATACCACACATAAGACGAATTGGTCAAACAAATATTTTTAATCTCGTAACCTGACCAAAGTTAGAAACAACAGTAAACATTTTGAAAAAGTAGTGAAACAAAAAAAAGCTCCACCTTCCTCCGGGATGGGGAAGGTATTTTCTCAAAATAGACATGTTAGAATAAAAAATAGAACAAAAATAATATGCCTATTCGATCATAACACCACAAAGAAAAGAAAGAATTACAGTACCCCTTTGATTATTGCACTATTTTGTTTACCCAATTGGCTCAGATAATACATGTCCCCACGCCAAAACACTTTAAATTCCAGTCAAGTCTAGTTGCTAACGTTTTCTGGCCATGAGCTCTTACAAAATTAAATACCGCGATTTGTGTGAGTGCTCGTGGGGCGGTACAAACTTCGACGTATTTCTTCGATGAAATCACCCTGTACTTGACAAAGAAAACATTTCTAATGGTGACAGCTCTAAGTAAGAGTTTTTGCCTCATTTTAATAAAAAAACAAACAAGGCAAATCGGGACCGGGCGAGGTTCAGAAACATATTCTGTGAGTGGATGGAAAATGAATATGTTTTCCACACACTATACGACGAATCCAGCTACTGGATACTTTAGATCCTTCTTTCACGAACATGAGACCCGAACCGAAGGAAAAGCACCTGGAAATCAGTGATGCAGCTAAACAACTGTTAATATAATTTCCTTGAATTTGAAACCGTAAGTTTCTTTTAAATTTGAGCAAGCTTTTTGAATCTCTGGTTTAATTATTTACGAAATTCTCCAGTCTTTTAAACTTCCATGAATTTTCATTTGTAAGTATTATTTAATTTCAATATACACTCAAAATACTTGTTTGAACAGGTTTTCATAAGTGTAATCTATTTCCGAAATTGTTATCTGGCCAATAGAAAAAATTTCAATAAATACAGTTGAACATGATGTTTGTTTCTATTCCGAGTCGAATGTAACCAATCCCAGGTTTGTATGTTAACCCGTTTTCGAGATATTGAATTTTTTCTGATTTTTGGCCATTCGGCCCCACTGTGCGTCGTCTCTCCACTGCTAATTTTTTCAAACCGTATCTCCAGGGTCAGAGACACTTTCCCTTCATATCAGAACAGTACAAACTACGTATTCCATAAATAAAACAGATTAAATTACCTTAATTGGGGTCACCTGTGGTGTAGTGGCCATCAAAACAGTCTTTTATTCCCAAGGAAAAATTTAGGACCACTGTAGCATTGTCCAATTGTTCACAGCAGCATACAGTGACGTTAAATGAATAAACAAACGACAAATTTAATTACAAATATTACCGCCTTGCACCTGAAACCATTTTTCAAAAACTAAACGACTGAAATCCAATATTTTTTTTCTAATCCCTTCTTCTATTGTACAAGAATAAAATGTAAAAATTGCAGAAACAAAATAATAACATAAAAACACCCGTTCAGGCCTTTTAAAACTTAGACTACCTCGAAAAAATTGAAATTCCAGAAAACTGCGCTTTGGTATTAAGTGGCCCTTGATCAGAACATTTACATCAGAAGCCGCTTAGCTCAACAAGAGGAGGGCCACTCGAAAGGTCAACAGCACCCACGGGCTTCCGTTCCTCGAATTACTGATTAGAATTGATTATAAGTATTTTTAATAAGGGGTGTCCCAATTTAGAGCAATAGCCGAGCTAAATGCCTTTGCAGAAGAGCTTTCTGTTCACCATACAAACGGACTTCTTCGATACAAAGACGACATACTAGAAAAAGCACATAACCATTATCTCTCAGCCGACATACAAAGGACCCTAAATTCGACTAACTATCCTATATATAGATTACTATGCAATTACAATGCTCCCGACCCTGAAATGTACCTCACATTTAAAGTACATATAAAGAAACTGAGATGTGTCAGCCAATTAAGAGTTGCAAATCCAGAACATATTAGAATCTATGGAAAAAACTCATCTTTTTTGTTCAAGTCACAAGAAAGCTGTATATTATGCAATCGATTTATCTACAACAGTCTTCATCACATTCTCCTTCACTGCCCGGCACACAATGAAAATAGACGGCAATTTCTTCAAAACTTCATTTTAGAATCTTCCGACATCCAAAGTATCCATGATATACTGAGTATCGATAGTGTAGATAAGTTACATAAAGTGTACTATTACATGATAGGAGTTCAAAAAGTGCTCAATTCTTTATCCTAGAACATTTTCTATTCAGTGTTTATTTTTATTTTATCTTCAAAGTGGTATTTTGCTTATTTATTGTTTCTGTTATAGCACCAGTAACTGTTTATTCTTTAATCTGTAATTTATTTTTGAAAGTCAAATTGTTTTAGTAAATTTTCTCTATTATTTTATTTATTTTTAATCGATATGTATATAAAGTTCTAAAACCATAATATTGTAATTTATAGCCAAGCTAGGCTCTATTTGTATGGGGAAGCCCCAAAGACAAAATAAAAAATTTCTAAATTTCTAAATTTCTGAAGTAAGAAGCTGTTTGTGAATGGACAAGTTGTTTGATTGTAGGAAGCTGCAAGTCTTGGAGCATTGATGATATTTTCGTGTATCGGGGGAAATTATTAATTATCCGCATTGACAAGTTTTGAATTCTCTCGAGTTTATGGAAGTTAGTCGAGCAGGATGAGCTCCAGACTGGAGATACTGGTTATAATTTTCTCTAATTATAGATCATTTCACATAAAATAGTGGTTCCACAGTAAAATAGGGACTCACATGGAAACTAAATTTGTATTTATTTATTTAACGTCACTTTGTGCTGCTGTGGCTAATCGGACGATGCTACAGTGGGAGTCCTAAATTTTGCCTATCCAGGTTTTATTGGGATGGGGATCTTTAACGAGTACCTGACATCGCACAGGCTCGGGACCACCTTTTAACGTCCCCTTCGAAGGACGGCGTAACTAGGGATTTTTTACTCCCATTAAAGAATCCTAGGACCACCTGCGGATTGGAGGTTTCATTTTAGTTTCATATTGGAAACTAAATTAACTTTAATACATTATAGTTTATTTAGAAAAAGTTCTTATGAACCAATTTTTGATTTTTTGTCCAATTTATGTTTCTAATTTCTGCCAATGATTAAATACAAGAATTAATAGACGTTATATAATAAACATAATATTTTCTTGCTTAATGCATTTTTCGTTACGATGAACTCATAATCCTAAAGTAATAAACTTTAAATTGGTCAAACTGAAGTTTTTTAAGCATAAATTACAACAGATTTTGATTGCACCCGTGCAGCGAGTCGCTAGTGCACATATTTATTTATTTTATTTTCTATTTTTATGTAATTGCTGTTAATATTGTATGAATTTGGCATGATCATAACATAATAACATCATTACTATTGTTCATATTGAAACAAATTGTAATATATTTCATTACAAAATTGTTTAATTCAAGTTATTTTCAATTATTGAGCATAAATGCATATATATTATGAATATATGAACGTGTATATAGCACCACATACCACCTCAATACCTAACATTTAGACTCCATTTTCTCTCTAATGATGAAATACTTTATGATCCTAAAAGAAACTGGATTAAACACTAGAATAGACAAAAAAAAAACCTACTTGAGGAATTTTATCGGTCACAGATTCAGTAGCTGAAGGCCGGCCGGCTAAGATGTGACCTGGTGCCAATGAGGGATTAAAATGAGGTTAA
>CM041297.1:25095183-25240019 GCA_023052935.1 Piezodorus guildinii | reverse complement strand
TAATCCGCTGAAGCAGCCGATGTGATTTTAAAAAACAATTTTTCCAAATACGTATGTACAATAACAAAGTCACCTATAAGGCTATGTTCGTGGTGGGAATAAATTTTGAAAACACATGTTTCTAATAATATTTTAAATACAGCATACAACAATATAACAGCCAATAATCTATACAATAAAAATAACAATATCATTCTTTAACACCAGATATTAGAATAAAGATAACGTAACAAGACTTGTAAAATATATCAGACATTTTAGTTAAATGTAAGATGCTCCTACGGCTCACGTCAAGATCTGGACAGGTAACAGACATCGAAAGTAAACCATGGTATAAGAGTGTAGGGTACAGAAACATTAGTACAGTTTTGTACGACTGTCGTAACTTAAAAAAAAGTTGAATGTTTAAAAATATTAAACAAATAAAATAAAATTATAAATAACAATACAAATCTAACTAACATTAACGATTCCTTTTAAATTCAATAATTGTACTAAACCTTCTCACAAGATAATTTCAATTTATAGCAAAATACTAGTAGGATTTTTAAAAGACAATATTTTAGTGATCTTGAATTAAACTTATTAAGCATACGTTTATTAGATTTCCAAAACTAAACAATTTTGTATAATATTTTTTCTATTTATAAAATTTAAATTTTGCCTTGAAAATATGTTAATAAATGTTTACCCCCTTTACTTAAGTCAGGTCTGTTACCCCCATCCTATTTTCAAATAATGATTAATCGGAATTTGTGACACTGCTTAAAAGTATTTACGATATATTTTGGATAGAAATACATTTAAAAATTGTAACATTATGATACAGCAGGTATACAATATCGTTTAACTCTTTAAAAAACACAATATTACAAACTTATAGATCTTCAGATTGCAAAGCCTTTTTTATTTCTGAGAAAGGAAAGAAAATTAATCTGAACAGTTATAAACTATATATATATATATATATATATATATATATATATTATATATATATTATATATTGGATGAAAAATAATCAAAATAGATTAGACCATATGGAAAAACAAGGTTTTACGTTTGTCTAAGAAAATGCTTCTTATTCATTCTGAATGTCAGTTTGTTCATCATATTTACAATTTAACTCAATTTTACATCAATATAATATTCTATTTCGTTAATAAAAAAACACTGGTCACAAAGGATTTATCATTAGACATTAAACATTCATACAATATAAATTGTCTATATACAGGGTAAAATTAAATATATCAATTATCCACGAACCACTGAAAATCAAGGAGGCCATTAGACTTTTCTTAGATATAAATTCATATTGATCAATATATACATAATTCTTCTAGGCTAGCGTTCGGATGAAGATAAAACTTGAATTTTATATATCTGTGTTTAAATTCAAACCTACACCAATAATAAATATAAATGTTATGTCATTTAAGTAAATTTTGATGTGTTTTTTTTTTCTTTTTTCATAAATAATTATAAAATATTATTATTACAATTATACTTATCACCGAAAAAGTTTGTTCAGAAAAAGCATTATTAAATAATCTTTGTGAATCTTTGTGAACATTATTATTTTACTATTCCAAAAAGCAATAAACCGCTTCCGATAAAAACATTACTTAGCCAAAAATTTTTTAACACATTATTTTTCACTGTTCGTTTATAATTAATTCAACGTAATTGCAAATAAATAGTAATAGTTTTGGTCAAACCATGTACAAAGGCTTATTTTTGAGATATAACAGAAATGTATACCTCCCTCAGAAACTATATGAGTTTATACGTTACGTCAATAATGCAGAATATAATGTAAAGGGCATAAGAGAAAAATACAATAATAATTAATAGGGTACTACTACGATTGCTATAGCATGCTATTTGTGTATTTGCTAAACCTCGAGTTTCTACAGTTATTTCTGTATAAATGAAGGTTAGCAAATAGCACAAAAGCATGCTATAGCAAACGTAGTGAGTACCCCTATTATAAAACGTTTAGTAATTTTATGCTAAATTAACAACATGCTAAATAAAAATATTAGAATTTTCTTTGATATGCAGGGATCAAATATTGTGTTTTAATCCTAGTATGTCGAAAAATTGTTTAGGAGGGCATCAAAGCCAACTATCAAGCTGATAAGATTAATGTCACAGTAGAAGACCCAAACTTAACACGATTTTTAACCGAGCTGATAATAGAATGAAACATATTTTGTAACAATTTTAGCATATTAGAAAATATTTCAAGAAAGGGCTGTCAAAAAAAATCCTGGACAGACTATTTTTAATTATTGAAAAAAAAAAAAATTATTATTATGAATGTTTGCAACATCAAGATAATAAGAAACTTTTAACCCTGACTGAGGGGTTTTAGACAACCCATTCTCGACATATTTTCTAATGAACCAAAATTGTTATAAAATATGTTTCATTCTATTATCAGCTGTGTGAAATTCGTTTCAAGTTCGGATCTTAAACTATTAATACTTAAAAAATAAAATAAAATTAACATTAGAAGTATGTGACGATGTGTAACTAATGAAGTTTATAATGATGGAGTTTTTGTTGACCGCTGAGAAATTAGATGAGGAAGATGGTTGGGGTTTAGGCCGAAACGTCGGCACATAATTAAATAGCACTTTTTTTAATGTGTGTTTCTATTTAATGAGCGCACCCCCAACCATCTTTCTCATCTAACGAAGTATAAAGTTCATGTCTTATAGGTAGATTAAAATATTTTGTTTGTGTGATAGTTATAGCGTTATTTAAAAATGTTTTGTATATTGTTAGAATATGTGAGGAACATATGCAATACGGGAGTGTGGAACGTATTGAAATAATAGAGTACATTTAATAAGCATATGCTTAAATGGATTTTGGTAATTAAACATTAATTTGATTGCTGAAAAAATAGCCAAATTAAACTTTTAATTCAGGTAGATTTCAGGCTGAATAACTTCAAATAAATAAAAAATAAAGACCAAATTTTTTATTACATCAACATGACGTTTCCGGATCTTCTCCCATCTTCAGAAGTCTTCAAAGTAAATTAAGCAATTACCATTACATTAAAAAATACTATACTGAAGTGAATGATTTAAAACGTTATGAAAAAATATTATAAATTAGGTGTCCATTGATAATAAAATTTAAACTATTAAATAACAAATTAAATAAAAAGAGAGCATTAAAAGCAAAAAATTAACAATGTTACATAGTAATTAGTTATAAATAAATATTATAAAATTAACTTGTTATATATTCAGAACTCCACCATTTTCACTAATACACACATTTAACTAAGTAAATTAGTAAAAATGAAGTAAATATTTAATTCTGAATATTAACAAGGTAATTTTATATATTTATTCATTTATTTAACTAATTACTATGTAACATTGCTAATTTTTTGTTTTTAATGCCTCCTTTTGATTTTAAATCTGTTATTTACTAGTTTTAAATTTTGTTATCAATGGACACCTAATTTATATATTTTTTTTCAAAACGTTTTAAATCATTCACTTCAGTATAGTATTTTTTAATGTAATGGTAATTGCTTAATTTACTTTGTAGACTTCTGAAGACGGGAGAAGATCCCGAAACGTCATGTTGATGTAATAAAAAATTTGAGTCTTTGTGGAAGAAGTTATTCAGCCCGAAATCTACCTGAATAATTATACTAGATCTTCTGTTTTTTAGAATATATTGATATAATAAACTTTTTATGTTTTATAATATTAATTTTTACTGGGAGGTTAGGCAGTATCCTGTAAACCTATGAGAGGTTGGGACCCACTAGATCGAGGTGTTCCCACGTCGACCAGCGTCCGCACTAAGCTGACCAACAGCATAGTCGCTCTGTGGGAAATTAAAAAAAAAAAAAAAAAAATGGTGATTAGGACACTTAGGAACAGCGGTAAAAGGAAGAATGATTATGATGATGATGATGATGATAATATCAGTTTTGTAATTTTATTTCATGTAGTTTATATGTGCATTTAGTACTTAAAAATATCTTTGATAAGGAAATTGTTTATAATATTTTAATTTCAAAGAAAAGAAAAAAGCAAATGGATTGCAATAAAAAAATAAAAAAACGTAAAGGTGGTCGTGGGTAATGCAAAATATAATATAATCTTAAAAATACTTAAATTTATAACAACGAAAACGAGATTATAAAACATTAGATTCCGCAATCGAAAGCGGCTCCACAGTCAACATTCGAACACAAGCCTTAATTCTGATCAGCCGAACCACGGCAGTGATTTCGCTTCCTACCACAGCCCCCGCGAAGAGACATCCTGGAGTTAGGTCGAAGACAGACTGGACTGCCAGTCTCGGCCCAGTCACTACCTCCAGACGCAGAAGTAGATGGTGACAAGTAGCAGCGTACTCCTCGAGCTCTGTGGGCTACTGCTTGGCGAAGTAACTGCAACATAGAGGCATTCCTAATTATACAATATAACCAAACTATGTTTTTAGTAAAAAAAATTTCAGTTTGTTAATCAAAAGTTTTTAAAATTTATTTATAGGAATTTTGGACATGATGATATTTGCCATCTGCTTAGGTAATAAGTAAATATGCTAACATATTAATTGAAATACTATCTGGAGAACAAACAAAGACAAAGATAAAAATTAAATATATTATAAAACAATTGGCCATCAGTGTAATAAGACTCTTAACCATCGTCTCATTAATCTCATGCAGTGACTTTTTAAATACAAATACATAACTTATTTTGGTAATCAAATTCTTCTACCTCTTATATTAACTATTTTTTATTAATGCTAACAATATGCATTAGTTATTTTTTCTTAACTACAAATTTTAAAGACAAAAGTCCTTAAAAAAAGAAAATTGATAAAAAATCAGGATTTAAGCTCGTGTCAGATTATTTGAATCAGAATGAGACCTACATTATACAAAACTCATTAAATTTTACATCGAAAATCATAAAGAGGTGAAGAATGCATGGTATAACGTTGCTATTCTGTTTCGCCGACTTTGATTAAAAAAGTAGCTGTAAAATCTCAGACATATACTTTTCCAAAATATAGAATTTTATTTTTATACAACTTTGAGTTTTTAACCTAGACAGACCATATAAGCACATGCCTTTTGCGGGATCGAGTAATTTCGGCTTAAGAGACCCAGAAACGTGTATTTCCAGTGAATACTAGAATTCGAAAATTTTAGCGATCGCAATACTTTTACTTACCATACATTTATATATAGGTAACTGAAAGTAAAAACTATAAAACTTTAAATGATGAGAATTTTGATTGACATCTGGTATATGAGTCTTGTAAAACGCTTAATAACCTATAATAAATAACTAGCTGAAATTTATAATATGATAATAATATAAAGAACTTTAGCATGGATAAATCATATCATGAATACATTTTAAATCATTAAATGTAAAACTGAGCAAATATGACAACCACATGATATACTGGTGGGTATGAGAACTGTAAGAGGCTTGAGATACATTCCAATGCTATTTAATTTGATTTTTTTCTTTTATGGAATTACCGAATAATCCATTATTGTATTTGAATTGGAAAAGAAACCGGATACTCGCGATATACAATATCCCCCTGAGTTGTTATTCAATAATAACCTTAAAGCTACATTTAGGATTCCGACGAAGCGTTATTACAGCTTAGATAGTGTTTGCTCAATACAGCACCGATTCCCCGATATTGAGAATGCTCCAATCTACTGGGTTTGTAAACCTTTTCCAAAATTATAGCAATATATACTCTTATTGGATGTGATTATAATAACAGTTATAATTGTAATGCAATCATTACGTTTATTAGGTGTATATAATTTAAGGTGAAGGTAAGAGTGTAATCTAAAATTGGAGGCTGTAATTATACTTCAACATTTTACTTTCACTTACTATATATAGTAAGGGGAAGTATTGCGATCGTGAAAATTTTCGAATTCCAGTTTTCAACGGAAATACACATTTTAGGGTCCCCAGAGTCCAAATAACCAAGTCCCTCAAAAAGGTCTGTGTGTGTGTGTAAGTGGTAACTCCCAGGCGGAAACGGTAAGTCCTACGAAACTGAAATTTCATAATTAAGACATCTATACGCATAAGACGTTACAAAATCTTTTTCATCAAAATGAGCTTACCAGAAGAGCCACTTTATACCTTGCATTTTGCATCTTTTTACGATTTTCTCGAAAACGGTTGCGACGATTTTGTTTAAACCCGCTATATCGCTGTAAAATATAATGGGCTTTAATAACATTTATGTTTAATTCGGATTAAAATTGTCTGACCGGGCTTAAGTGCCGATATTTTAAATTTTCTTTCTCTGAAGTACCTTTAATTTTGTTGATTCTATAAAAATAACTATATTATCTTGTTACCACTGATAAAAAAAAAATATATATGTAATTGAATGAATTCGATACCAAACTAAAGGAGAAAACAGAAAAAATATATTTTTTATGCAATTTTTTTTGTTTTTGAACATAAGAACAGTAATTTACTTCTAAGATACACCGTTGGAAAGCTTGAGATTTTAGAAAAAATATTATCTCATACATAAGCTTTTAAAAGTTAAGTAGAGAGTGATGAAAAGCCGATAGAACTAAGTGATTATTTTATATAATAATATAATAAATTGTTTAATAAAACACATGTTTCTATAGAAATTCCATTTAATTATTTCTTTAATTGTTTCACTCATTTTTATCTCTAGCTGTATTTGAAAATTTTTTAATTGATTCAAAAAACAGAGGTTAGTGAAAGTCGTGTGTTGCCCGCACCAGATTTTTTATTAAAATGCACGACGTTTCGGCTATAATGCCATATTCAAGAGCAAATACGAATTTCTTATCTGAGAGTATAATTATGATAATTTTTTTTTTTTTTTTTAACATATTTATTGATATCTACAACTGTATTACAAAAATACATCAAGTAAATGTGATGATAAAATAGAAAAATGTCATGAATTGCATGTAGAGATACTACCCAGTGGCAACACTCTAAAAATACTTTAAACTAGAAGGTCTCGTGGCCATCTTCTTTTCAGACGCCTCGAAGGATCGTCAGGGATCGAAGAGGAAGCAAGGATTGAAACTAATGGATTGGAGTGGGAATGGAGTTTGTCATGGAAGGAACGGTACCTGGTTCGGGCTAAGTCAGCAACATATGGAATATTAAGGTCTTTATGAATGAGTTTGTTGGTGACAAAATAAGGAGAATTGAGGATTTTCCGAAGGATTTTGGATTGTAAGGATTGGATACGAGAAGAATTCGATGGTTTAGTAGAGCCCCATAGCTCTACTCCGTAGGTCCATATCGGTCTTATGATGGTAATATAGATGAGCCTTTTGTAGCAAAGTGGAAGGTTTGAGCGTTTGTCCAGTAAGTGTTGAAGTAGTCGGAAACGTCGGGCAGTTTCTTGTCGTTTTAGTCTTGTATGAGGATTCCAAGTAAGACGTTTGTCGAGATGGAGTCCTAGGTATCGGATCTGTTCAACAGGGACTAGAGGAGAGTTATTAAAGGATACTGAAGGGCAGGAAGTCATAGGTTTACGACGAAGGGTAAAAGTAATTTGGTGGGATTTGTTGGAATTAATTTTTATCCTCCAATTCTGACACCATACTTCTAGGTCTCGGATGTGGGATTGAAGAATGTGGGAGGCTGGATTTTTTGGAGTAACTGGATCATTATCTACTGATAGCACACACGTGTCATCAGCATAAGTAGAAAGGAAAGTGTTAGGATGGAATGGGATGTCAGCTGTATAGACTATGTAAAGAATGGGTCCTAGGATGCTGCCTTGAGGAACACCAGCAGACTGAGAAAAAAAGGAAGAATAGGAACCATGGTGATTTACTTTAAAGGATCTATCAGTGAGGTAGGACTGGATAATGAGGTAATATGTAGGAGGGAGAAATTGTCGGAGCTTGTAAAGCAACCCCGGGTGCCAAACTCGATCAAAGGCCTGTAATTATGATAATTAGTGTAACTATTCTCAGAATATACAACATTCAAAAATGCATAGAAGCCATACACGGACCATATCGTATCAACTCCGTAATATGGGAAATATTAAACACATGGTGGGAAGAGGAACAGAAAGGAGTGAAGGTAGTATTCGCCAGGGTCCCAGCCCACTGCGAAATTTCGGGCAATGAAGAAGCGGATATAGCTGCCAACCTTGCAAGGCAAGGAGAAATAGCAGTGATAACCAAGCTAACAGATATCACTATGTAAGACTGGATAAACCATCTGAAGTCGATTATTTTTCAGAACTGGGAGAGAGAGTGGAGCCTAAGCCGGTAAAAATTGTTTGCTTTCAAATAATATTGCAAAAACTGGAACACCAGCACAAGAAAGTCAAGGAAAGAAGGAACTCTATTATACACATTCGAATAGAACACAGTCAATTTACTCATGGGCATCTCCTCAAAGGTCTGGAGGCTCCAGCATGTGAACATTGTAAAAACACGTTACAATTAGTTGAACATGTGTAGCCTGTCTCGTAGTAGAGTGTCCTCTATTCGAACCAAGTCGACAAAAATTAAACTTACTAGAGACTATTCCGAAAAGTTTAGAAGATAAAAAATCTGGTGCGGGCAACACACGACTTTCACTTACCTCCATTTTAAAAATCAATGAAAGAATTTTCAAATACAGTTAGAGATAGAAATACGTGAAACTATTAAAGAATTAATTAAATCGAAATTATATAGAAACATGTGTTCTATAAAATCATTATATATTATCTAAAAATCAGTTAGTTTTATCTTCTTTCCATCACTCTCTATTAACTTTTAAAGCATGATATAAGATAATATTTTTTCTAAAATCTTTAGAAAAATAATATTAAAATATACTGCTCTTATGTTCAAAAACAAAAATTGCATTAAAAAAATATTTTTTCTGTTTTCTACTTTATTTGGGTATCGAATTCATTCAATTTGTATATTTACCTGTATTTCATCAGGTGGTAACAAGATAATATACTCATTTTTATAGAATCAACAAAATTAAAGGTACTTTAGAAAAAGAAAATTTAAAATATCGGCATTTAAGCCCTGTCATACCATTTTAATCCGAATTAAACTTAAATTATATTTAATCCTATTAAATTTTACATCGATATAGCGAGTTTAATTAAAATCTTCGGAAAAGTTTTCGAGAAAATCGAAAAAATGGTGCAAGATGCATTGTATAAAGTGGCTCCTCTGGTAAGCCCATTTTGATGAAAAAGGTTTTGTAACGTCTCGGGCGTATATTTGTTTTAAATATGAGATTTCAGTTTCATAGGACTTAGCGTTTCCGCCTGGGAGTTACCCAGTTTTTATACACACACACAGACCTTTTTGGAGGACTTGCGTATTTGGACTCAGGGACCCTAAAATGTGTATTTCCGTTGAAAACTTGAATCGAAAATTTTCACGATCGCAATACTTTCCCTTATACTATATATAGTAAGTGATAAGTAAAAAAATACATATTATCTAAAAATTGATTAATTATAATACATTAATTTACAAGTATAAAAGCTGATTATAAATCATAATTTTGTTTTCTTGTTATATATTCATACTCAGTATAATATACACCCTGTCTCAGATTGCATCGCATGGTGATTAAGGTTAAGGAGGTTCCGGAGCAATCTAGGACGGATTAGCATCGCAAATACTTGGAGTGCCTCATGATGCGACAGTTAGTAGCAATGATATATCGGTCTCCTATATCTGCCACGTCCGTCATCCAGGGGCTATTGTCCCGAGGAAATCGTCCGGATCTGATAGGAAACTGTCTCAGGGTAGGTTTGTCAAAGCCTTGATAACGCTCAACTCTCAGTGTATGTAAGAACTTTGGAACTGTCATTGGAATAATAACCCGATTAAGGAAGAAGAAAATAGACAGAAAATCAATATGCACCCTCAACTGAATGAGGAAGAAGCCGAATGAATATTATTATAAAATGACAGTTCAAATACATTGCTGCTTTTTAAAAATATATGTTTTCTTATTTATTATTTTTTTAATCAGAATAACATTAGAATTGTTTTGGGAAGTATGTCATGGATGTTACAATCTATACGAATCCAGATAATCAAATACCCAACTTGATTTTGGTTTATTTTTTTCAATATCCGCAGCGTCCAAATGACATATAAATAAATGAGTCTGTCCGCCTTTCACCGTACACCGTCCGTGGCTTTTCTCCAAAACTACCAGAACAATTTTCTTCAAATTTTGGCAAAAAATATTTTTTTTTTTAGTGGCGCTACAGGCCGTTTCTCAATGCCATTTTTAGGGTAGGGTCGTCACTCCCTACGACTAATTTTGAGAGTGGCCACCATTTGGCTGACGGGTCTCACATACCCGGGGAAGAGGCTGTGAGTGAATCCTCATTAAATTGCATCCTTATAAAAGCCCCGCCGGGACTCGGATTCGAACTCACAACTTTAGCATGAGAGACTAGCGCGCTAGCCACTCAGCCACGACCCCAAAAATATAACAGCATAAAAAACTGGAAAAACTGAAAAAAAAAACTATTTCCCGCCTAAAGAATTAATAAATAACTAAACACCAAATATTTGTATGTACAATTCGATTGAACATTTATTTTCCTAAATACAAAAAAAACAACAAAAAAACAGAAATAATTGAAATTGGTTAAAATAGCAGAGGTATAACATTTATAAATTAGCAGTAGTCATTGACGATTTCCTTAGAATTATTTATTCATTATTATATTAGTTAATTTTCTATAAACAGCTATATAAACAGTTATATCCTTACATAGTTATTTGGATATAATAAACCATTATGTAATAATTTGCAGCGTTTTTTATAGATCATGTTTTAGTTGTTTCATTCTTTGTGCAATGGATTTTTACGATATGAGGTTTTTTAGCAATCATTCACTTTCAAAGACAAAATAAATAGCATGAGAATGCTAATTCTGAAAATATTATAAAATAAATAAAAGTTTGATGACTACTGTTTATAAATTCGGCAAATAACTTGGACTCTGATGAGCATACATTTAGCTGATGGAATATTCTGGCAAAAAGCTAACTCCATCGCAGGCACTCTTCCCTATGAATTATTCAGAGAAGATAATAATTAAAATAATTACAAATTATTCTTATGATGCATACAGACCTTTCACTGAAATAACATTTCCATGTTTTTAATGTTATTTCCTGAAATATTCTGCGTTTCAGTTACAACCCGGAATTTACAGTTGGAGCTGTTTTTTCGGTAGTCTGACATTTTGTTATTTGTTTACTCAAGGAAACGAAAATTAAACTAGAAAATAATTTTATTGAGGAACCTTGAAGGATTCCAAATATAAACACTTAAATTGAAATAATATAGGTCTGGGTAACAGATAAAAAAATTAACATAATCAATTATTATTCACAGTGGTTAGAAAATAAAGATGAAGAGAAAATATAAAACTAACAAAGATTAAACTGTTATTTATACGCCTTAAAAAAATAGAAAGCATCGTCTAACATTTCAGGAAAGATGTCAAACTTACATCGCAGAAATAAAAAAATAAAAAAATAAAATATTTTTTATTGAGTTCAATACAATAGTTTCGAGAAAGTTGTTATTTTATTTATTTATTAGGGTTTTTCAACCACAAGGGTCATTTGCACCCTATTCCTAATTAAAACTTGTAATTTAGATTTTTTGAAACTTTTTTTTTTTTAAATAACATTAACTTCTTAATTTGGTCTTCTACCTGGAATATGTTCATTCCCTGAAAATGATTTCGTCGTTCACTCTCATAAGCATAGCATCCAGTGATAATATGAATGGCTGTAAGAGGTATTATTACTTTTTTCCTATTAAATACTTAATGGTGAGACGAGTATGCACAATTCCCTAACGAGCCAAAATGATTTCTTCTTTCGCGTCAGCTGAATATTCGACTTTGTTCGGCGAAAATTGGACTCTTTTATCCTGAGCTTATTGTCCCTCGTAGCTCGTAGCCCAGATCTGTTGCCATACCTGCTACGTCTTTTCCTTTATCAAAAAGATCACTTCACTTGATTGGGTGGTGTTTATCAATTGGCCGTCGGTAATAGCTCTTTTAGCAACACTGTCTGCTAGCTCATTACCCTTTATTTCATTAGCCATTTCCAATGATTTCATTGTTTTTATGGTTTCAATCACCAACCAGTTTTGAGAAAAGGTGTACTGCAGTGCTCTGGTAGCAGACTGTGAATCTGAGCAAATTACTACACGTCGAACTAATTTATGCTAAATTTTCGAACATCAAACGTATCCAATCCTTTTAGTCCAAAGTCCTTAGAACAATAGTCAATGTTCCCTATTATGTTACAAACAAGACCTTACATCATGAACTCGAGATCCCATTATGTCCTTGATCTCTTCCCATCCAAATTCTCAACTTTCCACCAGAAACTTACACTTCTTTCTAATCCCCTGGCACAATCCCTATCTAGTACCAACCATCCTTACAACCCTCCTCGTAGGTTGAGGCGGCAGTGGTCGAGATATCTCTTATAAATACGCAACTGGAGTGCTGGCAATGGCCAACTTCTCCACTCATGCCAGAGAGTGTATGGCTCTAGCGCCCTCACTCAGTCTCCACTGACTAGATTGGTGACGCGGCTGACTAAGAGGCGCTGCTATCTCCTGACATTGTGCCTCGGCATCCATTTCTGGATGCAGAGGTTCGATTCTGAGTTCCCAGGGGCAGTATGTAAATATTGTATATAGGTATGAATGTGGCCAAGATTATAATTATTTTCTTTTATTTCATTTTATTCATTTGCTATTGAATATGTTGTTTGTTTTACTTTGTACATATGGAATGAATGACTTATTTTCTCTCTAATACTTATTGCCAAAGATAGTGACAGATTGTATTACTTCTCAATAAAGCAATATTATTTCTAAAAAAAACAAAACATGTATGGCTCATGCGTCAATCTGGAAATTTAAAGAAATTTAAAAAAAAAAGTACTCTCCTCACTAGATCACGACGGACAAGTGAGAAAAAAAAAACCTTTTTCGGTAATTATTTTTTCTTCTATTTTTCCTTAAGTTATCCGTTAGTAATGACCCAATAAATGGATCACAAATCCTTCAGTCAAATATCCAATCCATTGAAAAATGGTTTCATAAATGAAGAATTAAAATCAATCCTTATAAATCCCATCGAACTACCTTTAGCCTTCGTCGCAAACCTATGACTACCTGCCCCATTGTATCCTTTAGCAACATTTCGCTAATCCCTGTTAAATAGACCCGTTACCTTGGACTCCATCTAGACAAGAGCCTTACTTGGAATCCTCACACTAGACTGAAACGACCAGAAACTGCCTGGAGAAACCGCTTACTACAACACTTACTCGACAAACGATCAAAACTACATACTCACTACTAAAAACTCATTTACATAACCATTATCCGACCTATCTGGACCTTTGGCAATGAGCTATAGGGGTACACATAACTATCAAACTCTTCCATCAATCCAAAATCCTACGAAAAATCATCAATGCTCCTTGCTTTGTAACTAATTAACTCATCAATAGAGACCTAAATATCGCACTGGTAGCAGACGTAGCCCGCAATAGATACACCTTATTTTATCCTTTAATTTCAAACTACCTGCCCACTTAAACCCTCTTGTCCGTAACGCCTCAACTACATCAATGCAAAAGACGGTGGCCTCGAGACCTGCTGATATAATAAACTTTGAAGAGCTACCATTGGGTCGATTATTCACATATATATTCATACCTATTATTGTAATTAATCCATTTACCTTATTTTATTTGTATATACGGTTGTGAAAACCTATAAAATAATTTAAAAAAAAAATGTTTATCCTAACATACTTATCGCATAGAAGTATTAAATGTAAAAGTTTTATTTTTTACATACTCTTATCCCACTAGATGCAGAAATTGTTTTTTTTTTTTTTTTTTTTTTTTTTTTTTTTTAAAACATATTTATTGATATTTACAACTGTATTAAATAAAAATACATCTAGTAAATGTGATGGTAATATACAAAACTGTCATGAAAAACATGTAGAGACACTACCCAGTTGCAGCACTCTAAAAATATTTTAAACTAGAAGGTCCCGGGGCCATTTCCTTTTCAGGCGCCTCGGAGGATTATCCGGAATTGAAGAGGAAGAAAGGATTGAAACTAGTGGGTTAGGGTGAGAATGGAGTTTGTCATGAAAGGATTGATACCTGGTCCGGGCCAAATCAGTAACATAGGGAACATTAAGGTCTTTATGGATAAGATTATTCGTGACAAAGTAAGGAGCATTGAGGATTTTACGAAGGATTTTGGATTGTAAGGATTGGATGCGGGAAGAATTTAATGGTTTAGTAGAGCCCCGAAGCTCTACTCCGTAAGTCCAGATTGGTCTTATAATAGTCATGTAGATGAGCCTTTTGTAGTTAAGAGGAAGGTTTGATCGTTTGTCTAGTAAGTGTTGAAGTAGGCTAAAGCGGCGAGCAGTTTCTTGTCGTTTTAGTCGTGTATGTGGATTCCAAGTTAGGCGTTTGTCAAGAAGAAGTCCTAGGTATCGGATCTGTTCAACAGGAACTAGTTGAGTGTTATTAAAGGATACTTTAGGGCAGGAAGTCAAAGGTTTACGGCGAAGGGTAAAAGTTATTTGATGGGATTTGTTGGAATTTATTTTTATTCTCCAGTTCTGACACCATACTTCTAGGTCTTTGATATGGGCTTGAAGGGTATTTGAAGCAACAAATGGATCTTTATGAACTGATAACACGCAGGTGTCATCAGCATAGGTAGAAAGGAAAGTGTTAGGATGGGTTGGGATATCAGCTGTACATACTGTGTATAGAATGGGTCCTAGAATACTGCCTTGAGGAACACCAGCAGTCTGTATAAAAAGGGATGAATAGGAACTATTGTGATTAATTTTGAAGGATCTATCAGAGAGGTAGGATTGAAGAATCAGGAAATATGTGGGAGGAAGGAATTTACGGAGTTTGTACAACAGTCCTGGGTGCCAGACTCTATCAAAGGCCTGTTCTACATCGAGAAAGGCTCCCGTGCAGTACAACCCGCGCTCCAAAGCAGAAGAGACAACGTCCACCACACGATGACATTGCTGGATAGTGGAGTGGGATGTTCGGAATCCGAACTGATGATCAGGGATGATATGATTAGAATCAAGGATGGGATATATTCGTTTCAGAAGGAGTTTTTCAAAGATTTTACCCATAATAGGTAATAGAGAAATTGTACGGTAAGAGGATGGATGTTCGAGCGGCTTTTGGGGTTTGGGAATCATCTTAACAATGGATAGTTTCCAGGAGTCAGAAAAATATGTGGTCCGGAGGATAGCATTATATATGTAGGTAAGAAAAAAGATGGATTTTCGAGGAAGCTGTTTCATTATATAGGAAGTAACTAGGTCATGTCCAGGAGCTTTGCGGGAAGGTAATCTGTGAATGATATTGGCTATTTCTGAAGGATGAAATGCTTTAGGTGGTAGGGTCATTTGGAGAGGAATATTGAGTTCTGTTTCAATACATTCAACATGGTTTGAATCGAGTATTTCAGGATGAGGATTATATATTTTAGAGAGGTGCTGAGCAAATATCTGGGATTTTTCTTCGTCGGATCGTGTCCAGGTTCGGGTTTCATTAAGGAGTGGATGGTTGAAATCTTTAAACTTCAGGATTTTTTTAGTAGTCGTCCATAGTGATTTGTCAGTAATCGTAAGATTTTCCGTCAAGTTTTTTAAATTTTGTGTTTTGTATTTTTTGAGTTCTGATTTTAGTTTGTTAGTCAGTTGGGTGTAATAAGTTTTGTCTTTTGGGTATCTGGTCCTGTGCCACTTCGATCTTGCTGTGCGCTTTTCTCTCAATAAGATCTGAATGTGCTGTGGTAGGTTACTTTTCTGAGGTTTATCAGGTTTGGTGTTAGTTGTGTTGTCTATTATGGTGCTACTTATTGAGTCAGTAAGTTTTTCTATGGCTTGGTCAATATCTTGTTTTGTCTTAAGTGGAAGTTTTAAGTCTAGTTTATTTTCTATGTCATATCGAAATTGGTCCCAGTTTACACGTCCTGTAATTAATGTAGGAGGAGAGGGTTTAGGAACAAAGTTTGAATGCAAAGAAAGCAGAACAGGACTGTGGTCAGATGAAAGGTCATTCAGGGATTTGATTTCGGATTGGGAAGTAGGGATTTGAGAGGTAACAAATATATCCAGGATATCAGGTTTTTTTTTAGGGATGTAGGCCAATATGTGGGATTCGTAGGAGCAAGGATAGAATAACAATTGGAGTTTGTGACGTTAGAAAGGATACTACCACGGGAGTTTGATGCTCGACAACCCCATCGTTGGTGTATAGCGTTGTAATCACCTCCAGCAATGAAGCGCGGCCCAAGAGATCGGAATAAGGAATTAAGAAGGCTATAGGAAATGGTGTTACCAGGAGGACAGTATACAGCTGAGAGTGTGAGATGGAAAGGACGAGTTAAAATGATTACAGAAGAGGATTGTATAGCGTCAGATGGAGTAGTAGGAATAAGGGAATGTGGAAGGGATTTATGGATAAGAACGCATGATCCGGCATGGGCAGTGTTGTCTGGGTGGTCTGTTATATAAGTGATGTAGTCACGTATGTAAAATTTTGATCGTTGAGTGAAATGAGTTTCAGTTATTAATGCAATATGTATGTGATTGTCATGTAGGAGTATGTCGAGTTCGTCTCGGTGGTTGAGTAGGCCATTAGCGTTCCATAAGAGGATAGCTAGGGGCTTTACACTCATCGTGGGAAATTAAATGGGATTTCGGAAAGGATACGAGTGAGAAGGGAGATAAGCGGCTGGATGGTTTCTTTGAGATCTAATAGGAAGGAATTAAGGATGGAGTAAAAGTCAAGTGGGGGTATATTATAGGATTGGGAAGGGTAATTTAGTTGAGCTGGTACATTGGTTGGAGTCTGCACCCGTCGAGGGGTACCATGAAATGCATTTTGGGATGTTTGGGGTTGAGAATTGGGTTGATTTGGCTGTACAGAAAAACGGGGTGGGATCGGGTGAGGTTTTTCTGGAGGTAATTTAACCCTAACAGGTATCTGATGAGGAGGGGTTGGTTGGTGTGGAGCTTCAAGCTGGGGATGGGAAATCTGGGTCATGGGTTGGGAGTTCGGAGGCGCCTGCCTTCTAGGTTGTTGAGGCTGCGAGTTGATAACGGAGGAGGGCTTCTTAATGTTCTGTCGATCTTGATTTCCAGGTCTAGGAGTAGTTGGCTGTGGGGTCATGTTAACAGAAGCTTTCTGAATTTCTGGAAAATTTACTAGGTTATCCAGTACAGGAGGTGGTGCAGGTGTATTACTTTTCTGTTCCAGACTTTTGGGTAGAGGGTTTTGTGATCTCTGTCTGAGCAGATTTTTGTAGACCGAACAGCCTCTGTAGCTCGCTGGATGTGCTTCACCACAGAGAGCACATTTTGCTGGTTCATCACGAGATTTCGGGCAGTTCTCTGTAGCATGAGGGCCGGCACATTTGACGCACCGGGCCTGGTGGTAACAGTAGGATTTAGTGTGTCCCAAATTTTGACATTTAGTACACTGTACTATCGTAGATGTCGGCCTAGGCTGTTCAAATCGCACAATGGAGTATACCAGTCGTGTTATATTAAATATTTCTGGGTTATTTGTGGCAGGTTCTAGATCCACGAAAAATAGAGGCAGTGGATATTTTCCCTTTGGATGGAAAACGGGAGAGACCTTTCAGACATTGTAGCCTATTTCTTCTATCCCTCTTTTGATAGCATCTGTGGGAGTTGATGAGTGGAGCCCTCTAAGAACGACACGATATGACTTTTCTTGTTTCAATTGGTAACAATGGAAGTCGTAGCTTTTTGAATTTAAGTGGTTGACAAGCTTTTTGTAACTGTCTTTATTTGTTGTGTTGATCTTAATATCGTTTATTCTCGAGTAACAACGAAAGTTGGGCTGTCCGATCAAATCTGCAATTTCTTGACCAAACGACATAAAATTTTGTATGTTATTGACAAATATTGGTGGGGGTTCGGGATCACAAAAACCCTTGAGGCTCTGAAATTGTGTTGGATGTACCTGACGTACTGGCAGAGGTAGATGGCGCTGTGAAGACAGACGGAGCGGCTGATGATGATGGAACTGGTTCTATTGTGTTGGCTGCAGTGAGTTTACTGCGGGTTTTTGGCGGTGACATATTTTGCTCAGACGCCTGCTTAGTTTTATTTGATTTATTATTTTTTTTATTTGGTGAATTACCCCCAGATCCGGGAGGAAGGGAGTTCCGATGCCGCTTCATACGGCGAGTCAAATATTGAGAGTCCGTTTCACTTATTTCAGAGAAAGGGGTCTCCTCTGAGTCCCTACCGGACGTATTTCTGTCTAAGTCCATTATTAAGTAAATGAAAGAAAATAAAACAAAAAAATCTATATACACCTGCGTATTAAAATAAAAAATAAATTTTATACAATAAATACTTAAAAACTAAACTATTCATATGATTATATACAATTAATAAAGAAAACATTTCTAAGAAACAATTATAACAAATAGGAAAAAAAAATGGTCTTTAAAAATTTAAAAGAAATGAATGAAACTAAAAACAAAATAAAGTCCTAGACGAAAACAGAGATGACTCAGTTAGTAAACTTGGCCTAGCCCTTTAAAAATAAAGATAACTGTTAAGGATTAGGGCCACGTTGCTATCTCAACATCAGTTTATAAGATATCGCGTATCGGTACAAATAGTCACTCACCTCACTATCCGTGAATATTAAAGTGTTTAGTTGATAGTAAACTCACTGTTCACAAAGTTTTATAGCTGACATGTTGATAGAACCGTGGTGAAAGTGTAACAAACACAGAGCTACGAAAGAATAGAACTGCAGTTGCGGCCATTAACCAAGGTACTTCGCAGAAATTGTCCAAAAAAGATACACCTCCTTTAATTTCAAACTACCTGCCCACTCTAACCCGATTGTACGTTACCTCTCAATTACATCTATCCCCGATAATCCTCCGAGGTGCCAGAAAATAAGGTTGCCTTGGGAACTGCTTATAAAATAAACTTTAAAATGCTACCACTGGGTATTTTCTTCAAATGTCTAATCATGCCTATTATTGTAATTCATCTATTTACCTATTGTTATTGTATATACAGTAGTGAAAACCAATAAAATATGTTTAAAAAAATTCTTCTGAATATTTGAATAGTAGATATATAAGAATATAATAATATAGATGTATTATATATCGCTGAAAAGGTAAAGATTATAAAAAAACGATATATTGCATACGAAGTGATAGTGTGAAGTTACGAATAAACCTGAGTGATTATTTTACAATACAATTGAGACGTTGATTTCCAAAATGTACGATATCCATTCTAGGAAATTTTACAGGAAGCGCGAAAATCTCTCATTACTATATTATTAAACTAGCTAATTTGGGTCTTTTTGCCTCAAAATTTAGAATATTTTTTTTATTATAATAATAACATCATATTAAGGTTACGAAATGAATTTTTTTAAAACGATTTGGAACGAAAATAAATGCGTAATTAGTACTTTTAGAAAATTACCGCATTTCTAAATCGCGTTTTTTAAGGACTTAAGAATTCATTAGATAACATCAAATAGAATATTTAGATAAAACTAAATGATGAAAATACAAATATGTAAAAAAATCGATTTCGTAAAAAATGTCCTTTAGTACCTTTTGGAAATCAACGTCTCAATTTTCCTCTATTATTCAATTTAAAACATTGTATTCCAACTATGACGGATGGAACAGTTTTGGATTATTTAGATAGTGGAGAGGCGAGAGCGAGCTTTGCCGGCTCTCATCTCGAATTCTCTGAGCCCATTGATCTGAATTTATAATCCAGAGCTTGAGTCATTTCCATAGGGCCCTCACGACCCGCTGATAATTACAAATGTACACTAACACGCCAGCTTATGCAAATCTCTTCAGGACCTTGGGCGCGGTGGAGCCCCGGCGAGGCCTGCTGAGTGGGATGTTCGGCCCCGAGCGCTTCTGGTCAATGCATATTCTAGTCATCTCATTACTTCATTTGCAGGAATTCATCAACATCTCAAAGATTTTGATATAATTTGCCAGGAGATTAAGCGTCAACTAACGATTTGGTTTAAACTTTTGAATACTCAAAAGAAAGTCGATTTATTTTTTTCCGTTTTTCGCATAATTGAACTCTTTTTTTTTTTTTTTTTAATTTATTTATTGAAATATACAACTGTAATTTATATTACAACAAGTAAATATGCTAAAAGAAAAATCACATGAGACAGACTTGTTTGAGGAGCAACCCAATGGAAGCACTCGAGTAACTATTTTAAACAAGAAGGTCTCGAGGCCATATTCTTTTCAGACGCCTCGGAGGATTATCAGGAATCGAAGAGGAAGCCAGGGTTGAAACTAGTGTGTTGGGGTGGGAATGGAGTTTGTCATAGAAGGATTGATATCTAGTTCGGGCCAAATCAGCAACAAATGAAACATTTAGGTCTTTATGGATTATTTTATTTGTGACAAAGTAAGGAGCGTTGAGGATTTTACGAAGGATTTTGGATTGGATACGGGAAGAATTCGATGGTTTAGTAGAGCCCCCAAGCTCAACTCCGTAAGTCCATATAGGCCTTATGATGGTCATGTAGATGAGTCTTTGGTAGTTAAATGGAAGGTTTGAGCGTCTGTCTAGTAAGTGTTGAAGTAATCGAAAGCGGCGAGCAGTTTCTTATCGTTTCAGTCTTGTGTGTGGATTCCATGTGAGACGTTTGTCAAGGAGCAGTCCTAGGTAGCGGATCTGTTCAACAGGGACAAGTGGAATATTATTAAAGGATACTGTGGGACAGGATGTCATTGGCTTACGACGAAGGATAAAGGTTATTTGATGGGATTTGTTGGAATTTATTTTAATTCTCCAATTCTGACACCATATCTCAAGGTCTCTGAGGTGGGATTGAAGGGTTTGAGAGGCAACAGTTGGATCGTTATTGACTGATAACACACAAGTGTCATCAGCATAAGTGGAAAGGAAAGTGTTAGGATTGGTTGGGATATCAGCTGTATATACTGTGTAGAGAATGGGTCCTAGGATACTGCCTTGGGGGACACCAGCGGACTGAATAAAAAGAGATGAGTAGAACCCATTGTGATTTATTTTGAAGGATCTGTCAGTGAGGTAGGACTGGATGATAAGAAAGTATGTTAGAGGGAGGAATTTTTGGAGTTTGTACAGCAGTCCTGGATGCCAGACTCTGTCAAATGCTTGCTCTACGTCGAGAAAGGCTCCCGTGCAGTACAATCCGCGCTCCAAAGCAGAGGAGACTACATCCACCATACGATGGTGTTGAACTCTAATTTTATTTTTATTTTGATAAAAAAGTACTCTTAACCAGAGACTGAAAAGACTATACTCTTTTCTGTCCAATCCATCAAAACAGAAAATTAGACAGAAACTGAGACAGAAACATACTTAAACCCATTCACAGATTAATGGTTCAGCATAAAAGACTCATATACGAAAACTGCAATCATTTTAGCAAAACATTTTAAGACTCAAAAAGGCAGCTCCTTGGTAAACAGCAAAACAATATATACAGACTAACAACAACCGACGAACACATACGAACTTTCTACTCGCGTTTTCATAGCTAACTGCACGGACACGACAATGGACTTAAATACGTTATGTCATTAGCTGAAATGCCAGTTAGAAGAAGGCTGAAAAGATGCTGGATGAGAGACC
The DNA here is from genome assembly GCA_023052935.1 of Piezodorus guildinii. Classification (NCBI taxonomy): domain Eukaryota; kingdom Metazoa; phylum Arthropoda; class Insecta; order Hemiptera; family Pentatomidae; genus Piezodorus; species Piezodorus guildinii. Next base: position 25,218,203 of record CM041297.1, on the reverse strand, counting down.
TACTTTTCTAAAAATTCTCCACTATGCCTATCATGCACATTTGCTTATTGCGACATATTTCTTTTGACAGGTGTGAATAAAATATATGTAAATATATACCTTTTTTTTTTTTTTTTTTCAAAACGTTTTATGGATTCCATGCCTAATTTCCTTGGCGTAGTCATTGGCCATGGGCCGAACTGGGGAAAAAAATGTCGAGTAGGCTAACTGAATTATTATTACTTTTAGTATGAAGTGATAGAAGATAAGATTCCCCAAAAAATCTAAAAAACAAAAAACAAAAAGAGTTTAAAATAAAAAGTTATTTCTTCAATTCAATTCTTCCAACAAATATTTTTATTTAAAATAAAAAGCATCGATCAAAGCTTCGGGGTATTTATTCTATCTTCAAGATCTTCTAAACTTAAAAAAAAAAAAATCCCTACAAAATAAGGAACCTTTTTCATAGCTGAACAAAACATTGTTGGTTTGGATAAGTAAAAATATTTGTGGAAGAATTAAAAATAAGCCCAATTTGATTCCACTCCAGTTATAACTTATATATTATAAAGGAAATTGAAAGAAATAAATAAAAATATGAAATAGCCCTCTGGAAATTACAATAAAAATTTAAATTTAAGGTCTTACGTTCCAAAGTACATAGAATCCGAATAACACAAAATCCATTTGTCCATCTTATGAATTTGCTTAAAAATCGTAAGTGCTACTCGATAGATAATTAAAGTACCCACAAAACAAAAATAAAAAATCATTGAATAACCGAATAGTACAGATGCAGCGTTTTGGAATTAGAACCGGTGATAGACCATTTTTAACAAACCCTTGTGTAAATTTTTTCAGTGGTTTTCCTTAATATACATAAATTAAAATATAAAGCTTTCTAGGAGTCACCGAAAAAAACCGGAATTCCGGTGCGCGAAAAACATATTTTTATTAGATATCTCCGGTTTTAGTAAAACATAAAATTAAGTTTTCTGTCAAAAATATCCTATATGCAAGTGTAACAAATAAAATATTTATGTACTATGCTTGCTAATATCCGTAAAACATAAATAATCTAGTCAAAAATAGTGTTTTAATAATGTTTCTTAAAAACGTATAGTTGGTTTAAGACTCCTTGCTCCTATAATGTTTTTTTTTTTAACAGTTTATTACAATTTTTCATTACAATTAAAGAACAAAAATATTTCTGCCTTTTGAGGTATTTTAACGCAATTTTAAATGTTTCTCACTCCAGGCTTGGTAGGAGTACCGCAAGGATCCATACTTGCTCCTCTTCTATACATTGTATATACACAGGACATAACAACAATCTCCGAAATACTTACTGTATGTCTGTTACTTACGCGGACGATACAGCAATTTTAACATAACATGACGATCCCTTACTGGCATACCTGACTGTACGAAATAATTTAATGCTTCTACAAAATTGGTACTCTCTTTGGAAAATCCGATTTAATCATGATAAGTCAAAACATATCACATTCACACTTCGACAAAGTACTTGCCCACCAATTTTATGTACTAGGCCTCACAGATTTATGGTTCACCAAAACGGAATCACATAACAAAACTGCAATCCTTTTAATGAACAAATTTAAGACTCATAACGACAGCTCATTGGTACGTAAATAACAAACCTCTGCATACGGACTTACAACAACCAACAGTTGACGAACACTTAAGAACTCTATTTTCACGTTTTCATAGCAAATTACAGAGACACGACGATAGACAAATAAAGGATATGTCATCAACTGTAATGCCTGTTAGAAGAAGGCTGAGAAGGACCAGAAAATAGACTTTCTCTCCTAAATTAAAGCCTATGAAGGGGTGCTGCTGGGCTCTTACCTTCTCCATACCCATCATGACCGCCGCTTATGTTTCTATAGCACATTTCCTTATTGTCACTTATTGCGAATAATAAATATGAAGACAACAAAAAAAATGTTTCATTTTGACAAACACCTATAACAACATATAACTGTTTAATTTCTTCATTTAATTTATGTTTTCCGAGGTGTCTGGACAGACCTGCTGATCAAATAAACATCGAAGTGCTACCACTGGGTAGATTATTTGCAAAACTTTTAAGCCGATTGTTTTTAAATAGCTCATTTACTTATTGTACCATGTACAGTTGTAAATTTTAATAAAAGATTTTTTTTTTAAATTATGTTTATCAACAAAATATTTGTTATGCTATAGCCATGAAATATGTTTATCTATATATTTAGGAAATAGCGCCAGTTTCAAGTAATTTTATGACTAACGAAGTATTAAAGCGAATGATAGAGTAATGCAAATGAGAGGAACTGCAGCGATGCATTCATCTGAGCTGGATGTACTCAGGGGTCAATTTCACTCAGCTGAATTTCCGCCAATTTACAGAAATAGGGTTTGCATTATGAGATCTTTAATGATACAAACGTGAATGCACTATTGACTTGCACCACTATAAAGGGTATAACTAGAATATCAATACTGCATCCATCGGAAAACGCTTTTGCTCTCATAGGAATTAGCTCTTCTGCTCTCGTTGATCTAGTTACCTACAGTTATGTTCATCAAAGTAACAAAAGGCTCCAGAATAATTTAGTAATAAGCGAAATACTCCTGTGTTTTAAAGCGTGATCATGTTTTTTTTCTTTAAATACCTGAACAAAGTTAGTTAAGTTTTTTTTTTTTCTGTTGTTTATTTATTTAACCTTACTTTTAACCTACAGTGGCCGATCGAACAGTGCTACAGTGGGACTGCTAAATTTTTCCTATACGGCATTTATTAATGCAACGGTCAGGTCAATGACAGGTAAACCACGCCTAGAGGGGTCCGGATTTGGCTAGAGACTTCTGGACCTGGACGGTCCTCGAAGTACCCAGAACGGCCCATCTGCCTCTCGGCCTTTACCTGCCTGTCGTGTCTAGAATCTTCGGTGGTGGTACAAATACCGGTCCACTACGCCTGTGTCAGTCAGTATTAATCTTGCTCAAGTGGATGGATGTATCAGTAAACAGTGACAGTGAACAATTCGTGACAGAGTAGTGAAACTGTGTGTCAGTATTGTGATAACCGGTCGGTGGGAAATTAGAAGACTGTAGTTTATATATAATTAATAGTTGTAAGTTTTAAAATAAGTCTAGCAGATTGTATAAAGTTACGTAAGTAGTTTATTTGTTAGGAATACCTGATTTTATATGTAGACTGTTTAGTAGTTAAGCTAGTAATTCAATTATTATTGTAAGTATAGTGGTTAGTAATCCCTTTGTATTTGTGCATTCTGTATTTAATGAATATTTGTAATTTGTAAACTAAAGTTGATCATTTCTCACACCCCGTAGCCCGAAACATTAATATATCGATTTTTACAGAGTACCTGACATCGCAAAGCCATGGGTCCCCTCCGAAGAAAGCCATAATCAAGGATTTTTTTCATTAAAAATTCTTGTGTCACTTGCTAGTTTTGAACCCACTACCATGGGCATATAACTATATACCATCCACTTCAGGTGATCCAAAGTCTTACTTTAGACATATAGAATAACATTAAAAATAAAAAAATGAAAAACGGTAATAAGTATATAACAATTTTTAAAAATATATAACAAAATTATGTACATCCAAAACCTACATACTACACACCTTTGGATTATAACCTTTTGACATTTAAAAAAATAATAAAATAATAAGTTAATTATACCATTAAATCTAGAAGAAACAAATATACAATTACCATTGAGGAATCGTTCATTACACTGGATTATATGAAATCCATCAGAATAGGCCACGACAGAAAATAAAATATATAGAGTTGCAAGTTAAACTCAAAAAATATTACAGATAAAGTTGTAATGTATTAAAGCTTATGTAAACAGTGTCAAATAAACACACAGTGCACCTAAGAAAATTAATTTTGTGAAACCAGTTATAGGTTTAACTTAAGATGAAGACTGAAATCGGAAGGAAAAAGTGTATTTTTTGAAATTCTCGAGAGTTCGGTTTTTCATGACAACCTCTGTAATATAATATCATATACCTAGGTTAAATATGAAATTTTTTCTTTGTATTCGTTTTCCGTTAGAGTTGTTAAACACTCCGAACGTATTTTAGTATCACTTAGGAATTTAAAAGGATATTTTCTCTACAAGCAAAGTATATTATAGTGGTTTATCAATCGATATCCTACATCAGCGATTTTCTCCGATTACGCTAAAGTCGTTTGCGGGGAAAGCTGTTTAAAGCCAAACCAACTGGACCAGTTTTAGCGAATTCCGTTTCCTTGAGGCACAAAGAACGGTCTAAACCAATGAGAGAGACGAAATCAGCGCCCTGTGAAATCAAAGCCGACAGGAAGCAGAGAACAAACCATGGTTCCAGCTATCGGCATGTTGCCCGCTTAAATTTCCATGGAGAACCAGCTAAAGGGAACAAACTAATTCTTTTTGTGGAAGGGAGAGAGAGTTATATCTTAAAATGTTGATGATATGTTAGCTCTAATTGACTACATTATTCAACGCTACCCGTCACTGGATAGACCGACTCGCTTCTGTCTCTACTCCAGGACAAAAAAGAAGGTTATTTATAAGTTTATAAGTACCGGTGGAAGACTGTCCTATGCATCAAATCAGTCCTCAATGTGAGGATGAAGAAATCGGAAAACGCAGGAGTACGGACGAAAACGGTTTTTTCAACCCAAAGAAAGTAGCTAAGAGAGTTGACCCTCGGCTGGAAGCGAGAGGGCTAATAAATGTTTCTAACCGTTTCGAAGTCTTAAATACCGCACCAACCGAAGTAGAAACTAGTATTCCTGGTACCAGCTCCTCAAATAGTAATTCATCTATTAGAAACTACAAACCGCCTCCTATTGTGATCGGTAATGAATTCTCACCTCTTGAGCTATTAAAAGAATTCAAGAGAAACTCCGTGGAAAAAATATTTTTAAGACGTAGCGCTGATGGCATCAGAATATACCCTGAGAACCAGGTGGAACACGAAAAAATCGTATTACTTCTGAAAAATAGCAAATCCGACTACCACACCTTTGCACCAAAAGGATCTATAAAAATAACTAAAAAATTCCTATTATTGAATGTAGACATGATTGAGAATATAAATAATATAAAAAATGCATTCAGAGATGTCAAAGGAATACTGGACATAAGGCGGCTTAAAAAAACCTCAGAGGATGGTTCAAAGTATGAAATACCCCCTGTACTAATAACAACAACAGCTGATACGAAAATAGAAGATATAAGAAGAATAAAAGCAATAAACCAAGTATTGTTCACTGTCGTTGATTTTAAAGAGGATAGAGGAATCCCACAGTGTCACAGGTGTCAAGGTTTTGGTCACACTAAAAACCACTGTGGCAGAAAATTCGTCTGTGTGCGTTGTTCGGGTCCTCATGACATATCACAGTGTCCAAGGCAAGAAAATCCTAGGTGTAAAAATTGTCAAGGCCCGCATGTAGCTTCTTATAGGCTTTGCGAGAAGCGATTAGAAATAGAATCGAAACTAAAGTCTAAAAGAACTCAACCAGTCGTTACATCAGCACAAGAACTCCCTCAACTTACTGAAAACATTCAACCAAACTATAGGACCTATGCCAACACGATTGCAAATGAAAACCAAAACGCACCACCTTGGATGGAGAAGTTCACGAACATGATGGTTGGATTTATGAATAACATCACACAACTAATCCAAACAGTCATCACTCTGGTTAACTCTAAATGATCAATCAATTAAAAGTTCTGAATTTCAACACCGATGGACTTGAAAATAAAATAGGAGAAGTTGAAACCCTCATTGCACTAACTCAACCAGCGGTAGTCATCATCACCGATACAAGGCTGAAACACCACAACCTTTCCATCAATGGTTTTTCGTTGGTTCAAGATAATTCAGAAGATTCATATGGAGGTGTTCTCATGGCTATACGTGATGGCATTGCGTGGAAGAGGTTGTCCTCACCAATAAATATAACTTGCAAGAGAATTCACCTAGTATCTGTTCAGGTGCAGCTTCAGCAGCCTACACGAATAACCGCTCTGTACCGTCGCCCAAATAGTTCCTTGAAAGAGTTCAAAAGTCTATTGTTAGAATGTTCTAAACAAACGAACCATTGGGTAATCGGAGACCTAAACGCCAGACATAAATTGTGGAATAATACAAGGAATAATAAAGCAGGTGAATTCATTTCCAAATCACGCTTCTCCGTGATCTATCCTAATAGTCACACATTCATCCATAGAGCCAATTCGACAATTACATCAACCATTGACCTTTTCCTAACAAGACAACCGCATAGGGTCGCTGAATGTACTACGCTTGATTTTGTGACATCTGATCACAGGCCAGTTCTGTACCACATTACAGGAAAAGAATGCGATCAAATACATAGTCCTACAAAATACAATTATAAAAATGCTGACTGGGACTTGTACCGCTGCCAGATATGTCACCAATTACAAGCAATCCCAACTCTACAATCAAAGGAAGATATTGATGCCCAAATATTTACTTTTTCCCAAGTAATTTTAAGTTCAGCGAACGTCGCCATTCCAAAATTCTGTCCTCTACCACCTTCAATTCGTGTACCACCAGAACATATTCTACGGTTGATATCGTTGCGAAACAACTGGAAAAATAGATGGTACCGCACCAGAGACAGAAATACAAAGAAAGTATTGAATGCTCTTACTGTACAGATCCGTAACCTTATTAGCACGTGGAAGACGACTATGTGGGAAGAAAAACTAAGAGCGGCGCATGGAGATCACCGAAAATTATGGACGATGACAAAGAGAGTGACTAGAAATTCAACTTCTATCAGAATTCACGGAGATAATAAATTATTGAGCTCAGGAGAACAGGCTAGAAAACTAGCTGAATACTTCGATACAGAAATAAGAAATAAGACAGGGGTTGCTAACTCACTTCCCCAGAAAGAAAAAGAAAGCAATTTCATGTTCGTGTCCTACAAACAATTAAAAGCGGTTCTTCGCCGGACGCACGGTAATAAGGCACCAGGATGTGACGGTATACAGAGTGTATTACTGAAACAACTTCCAAGAAAAGGATTAATGCACCTAGTTAATCTGTATAATTCCTGCTTACGGCTAAGATATTTCCCTAATGCATGGAAGAGTGCAGTACTATTCCCTCTCCTGAAACCTGCAAAATCTGGAAATGAGCCATCTCACTACCGTCCGGTTAGTTTATTACCACATATGGGAAAAGTTTTCGAGAAAACTATCCTTAATTACCTAAGGATGTTCTGCGATCAAAATGAGATAATCCCACCGGAACAAACAGGGTTTCAACCTCAATTAAGCACTGAACATTGTTTGGTTAAACTGCACAATGAGGTGACCAGGAACTTAAACTCGAACAAGGCAACTGCTATGATAGCCCTCGACTGTTCTAAGGCTTTCGACTCTGTGACTCACGAAATCCTCTGCCAAAAACTGATTGAACGAGAGTGTCCGGAACAACTGTATTCGGTCATTAAATCGTTTTTGAGCAATCGCTACTTAGCTGTAAAAGTTGCGGAATAGCTCTCCGGTTCGGTACCACTTACATGTGGTGTTCCACAAGGAGCAGTGCTGTCTCCTATATTGTTCTCCATTTACACTTCTGACATCGTTGGAAGGAAGTACGAGAAAGCCACTGTATCAGCTTTTGCCGACGATATTGCAGTCACGAGCAGCAGCTCCAATGCCAGTACGGCTCTCAAACAGTCCCAAAGTGCCTGTCAAAAAATAGCTTTAGAGCTGAAGTGGCTAAACATAGAAATTAATCCTGACAAAACAAAGACTATTGTTTATTCGTTCCAGAAGGGTAAGAAAAAACTTCCTACAGGATTTAATCTCAATAATTGCCAAATTAAACTGTCTAAAAATATTGTATATCTTGGAATCACGTTCGACAGACACTTAAAATTTTCAGTCCACTTTTCTAAAAAATTTAATTCTGTAAGGCGAAAAATGTTTAGGCTTAACCATTTGATTTCATCTCCAAGTATATCTCTGCGACTAAAAGCGATGATATACAAAACAATTCTTCGTCCGTCACTGCTGTACGGCTCACAACTTTTTCCACACGTAGCGAAATCAACGGAAAAGAATGTCCAGGCATTTCAAAACGGCATTCTAAGAAGAATCGCAAAAGGGACGATATTCCAAAGAGTAAAAACAAAGAAATTACTTGAAGAGATGAAAATGCTCACAATTAAAAACTTTATGAGTGAGAGGAATTTAAAGTTTTTCGAATCAACGAAATTTGTAAATAACCCTATATTTAATCAACTGAAACCCCCAGGAATACAGGAATGCGATGGCAGAAACTCAACAAATAAATAAATTAGTTTAAGTTTTAGTTGTAAGGCCGAAACAAACTAGAAGGTGAGCCCCATCACCTGAATTATTATTCATAATGTTATTACTCTCCAGAAGTTACGTTAAAGATTTGCAACTCCTTAAAATGCACGATTGCAGAAAAAGGAGAACTTACCAGCATTACAGAAGCTTAGAAAAAAAAAAAAAAAAAGAAAAAAAAAAAGAAAAAAAAATCCATTCGAGACGACGATTTTTTTCGAACACGGTCCCCAGGATCGATATTTTTTTTGTCTTTGTATAGTTCATTTTTAATTTAAAAAAAAACATGTTTATTGTGGAAATCACCCAATTCGAAAGTGAATTCACGCAAAAAAGATCATTGCACACCGGGTCTGCAGCTCGCTCCACGGAAAATATTAATTTCAAGGGGCGAATTGAACACCATGTGTGCAATCTAAGGTAATTTTTTTTTTATTTTATTATATTGGTTGTTTTTGATGTTGGTTTGGGTTTTGAGGCGTAAAACCCGAAGGTCATCAACGCCTTTATTTCGTATGTTTATTTAATTTAATTTCTATCTAAATTAAAGAGAAAAAAATCATAAGTCTCAAAGGATTATTTCACCATACTTGTGTACAGAATCCCTATATTTTGTTTAGCAGCTTCTGGGCCTTAAGAAAGTTTAGCAATAATTTTATATTATTTTTGTCATTGATCAATAAGGTAGCTGTATCAGGTCTTATTCCTAATCTGCATAAATATGATTGGTAAAAAGGACATTCCTCCAATAACATTTTATTGTTATTTACATACAACTGTAATAAAAAATAAAATACATCAAGTAAATTTGATAGTAATATAATACAATGACAATATACATTTGAGAAGCTTCCCATTGGAAGCACTCTAAAATTATTCTAAACTAAAAGGTCCCGGGAGCATTTCCTTTTCAGTCGCCTCGGAGGATTATCCGGAATTGAGGAGGAAGAAAGGATTGAAACTAGTAAGAGTGAGAATGGAGTTTGTCATGAAAGGATTGATGTCTGGTCCGGGCCAAATCAATAACATAATGAACATTATGGTCTTTCATGGATAAGTTTATTCGTGACAAAGTAAGGAGCGATAAGGATTTTGGATTAGATGCGGGAAGAATTGATGGTTTAGTAAAGTCCTCATAGCTCTACTTCGTAAGTCCAGATTAGTCTTATAATTGTCATGTTGATGAGCCGTTTGTTCTTCAGAGGAAGGTTTGACCGTTTGTCTAGTAAGTGTTTAGTAGCCTAAAATGGCGAGAAAACTTAAAATAAAAAGCATATTAAAAATGTAAAAACGTTTATTTAAAATATAGTTAGATAATATAAAATCGTTATTTTGCTTTCAGTAATAAAGAAAAGATATAATAAAAAGAAAATTTCTTATTTTTTCCCGAATAAAGATGGTCAAGAAAAGAAAAACATATTATCTTAATCTTCATAGCCTGCGTTCGCCTTCTATTCATACAGCCTAAACAATACTTATTATCTTAAGCCTTGCTGATGCATATTGATATATTTTTCATATAAGAAAGGCTTAGATAATTTTTAGATTTTTTGGTTCACAGTAAAACCAATGCCAAATTTTTTTTCCTGTTCTTTACAGATTTTATTAGTTACGAAAATTTCGACGACTATTTTACTCAGAATGACTGATAATTGCACATTAATTTATTGCACACATAATCTTATAGCCTCGGAAATACATACGGTGTGCAATCGGTGTCTCGAATAGCTTAAACAGTACATTAGAAAACAAATTATTTTTGAAGGTTTTCCTCCTCAATTTGGTTGCCTCTTAAATCGTTAGAATAGAAGGAAATAAAAAAAACAAAAAAACAATTCGTCTTATAAAATTAAGAACATTCACAAAAGGTAACATACCTGAAAATGGTTGATATCATTCTCGACCAGAAAATTTTAAAATATAATATATATTTTCAAAAAATATATTATTTTTTATATTTGATCGCATTATAATGTATATTATTTTCAAAATCCTTACTTGTTAACTTTTCCTGAGAATACTTTTTTTTTTTTTAATTTAGCTAATATGCACTTTTAGGAAGTCCGTCTGCATGATGTTATTGTTCGTTATCCAATGCTATTCATGATCAGGTAATGGGGCAAATTGAATTTTTAATAAATAAATTTTTAAGTATTCTTGATCGAACACTTATAATGGAAGTTGATTAACTTGTGCGATCAATGATACACGGCCTGTATTTTAACTCATCTAAAAAGTGACTGAGGGTTCTACTCCATAAAAAATTGTGAATCAATACTAAAAAAAAAATTACAGACCAGTAGCTAAGGGGTATGGGAGGATACGATTTATTCTTTGTTTGGTTTATTGATTTTTGAGTGCTAAAGCTGTAAGAAGTTCACTGCACAGATAATTTTCGAATTTTTCATTAAAAAATGGTTAAGAAGATTGAATTTTTCGTTAGATTGCGTAGTTCGCCCCACATCATACACAAAGAGAAAAAAATCGAGTGCCAATGAGCCTGGCAATAAAAAAATTTAAACAGATTAACTGATATGAACCATAGGTGGTCTCAAACTTTTGACCGCAGGGTATCCTTTTGGTAATGCTGAACCAGGTATTTTTTTATTCATCTAATATGAAATTGAACTCCTTTTGGCTTTTACGCCGTTGTGTGATTTAATAATAATAATAGTAAAAATAAATCTTTATTTATTCTGGGACTAGTCCCTTTAGAATAACATAACAAGAAAATTAAAATTAAAACTTTAACGTCTTAGAATGTACAAAAACAATACAAAGAAACTATAGAAATTGCAAACAATGTATTAAAAATAAGCCCTAAATAGTAATATTGAAAATTTTGATTAAAAAAATTATTACAGTTTTTTTTTTTTTAACAAGATACTAATAATATAATAAGTGCAAAGTACAAGAGAACATAAAATATAATAAGTAAACAAACGTTTCAATCTGTTTTGTTATTAATTTTAATTGAAATTAAGAAACAAATTAGGTTTCATCGGAAATCGGAGGGACAGAAGATGATTGAACAGGCGAGATTTAAATGTTGGAATGGTATTGGAGTTACGGATATAAGAAGGAATAGAGTTCTATAAGGATGAGGATCGAATTAGGAATGATCTGTCGAAAGCTGCAGTTCGATAGGGCGTCATATACATGTCAGAAGGCCGTGAGCAAGTGTGCGGGAGTGGACTGAGTATTTGAAAAGAAACATATCTGATATGTAAGACGGACGGCGGGATTGGAGAACTTGGTAGAGAAAGGAAGCCATAAAGTACTTACAACGGTAGGAAGGGTAAAGCCACTCTTCGTAAGATCGGGTGACAGAGGTGTCCCTGGATATCCCAAAGATGAAGCGGATAAAGCAATTGAATAATCGTTTTACTTTTGCCTCGAGATCTCTAGAGACACCCCCATACACCGCACAGCAGTAGTCCAAGAGGGGAAATATTAAGGAACTAACCGAAAGCCTACGGGTTTCAAATTGAAGAAGGTGACAAAGGTAATTTAGGTGTTTTAAGGTGGAAAATGTGCGACGAGAGATTTCGGAGACATGGTTTTTTCAGGATAAGGTTTGATCGAAGGTGAGTCTTAGGTTTTTAACGGTTTGGTGAAACTTTATTCTATTATCATTGTGAAACAGTGTTAGGATTGGTAAAAGATTTTTATTAATAAGTTATTTATGTTATGTCATGCTTATTTTTTTATATATAATTGATATATATAAATAGTTTGAATAAGTGAATGCATATCATCTAACTGACTCCAAAAACAACCGAAAATAATAGATGTGAATGACCTTAGTGATTCATATCTACTGACCGTTCGAACTGTAAAGAACATAATTTACTAGTTCCTTTACAGAGGCAGTATTAATAAAGAAATTAAATCATTTTAAAGATATTATAAAAATAAACCCTTAACATGTCACATTCACTGGTAGCCTGAGAGTTGCAAAATGAAAACATAAACTTTAAAAAAAAACAAAAAAAAAACTAGATAATATATCTACAGTTATTTGTAGAGTACCTACTAAATTAATAAAACTTTTAATTATCGCAATATCTTATTGTAGGTATTATTGCAATTGTAGAAATGCTTTTTTCAGCGTATATGTAAATGAATTCATTTTCAAATAAGCATTTAAAAAGAGATATTTTAATTCAATCTGCGGATGAAGAACTCAACGCACGATTTATGTTTAGCCCTATGTACGATGAACTCATGCAATTCATCATTAATCAAGTTAAATATCCTCTCGGCTTTCTAGGAAAACTGTGAATCCAATTTCATTTCGAGGCTTTCTCAGCATTTAAAAACGTTTAATCTGGCATTTCCTTTAACCTGGTTTGGATTAGTACGAAAACAACTTTAAAAACTCTTGCTTGAAATCAAGATGATTCTGGTTTTACCAGTTCTGATGTAAAAATTATAATCATAATTTTGTACTAATATATATATTGTTATTTTAGTTCTAGCTGATGATTTAAGTTTAGTACTGTTGTTAGGTTTTTAGTCAATTGTAAAGAATTGAAATTGTCTTATGTTTATATCTCTCCATTTGTAATTTTATTTGTTTTATTTTATGATTCATTATGTGCAAGCGCGACTGTCAATTGTTTTATTCTATTTGAATCAGCTGTTAAGTGACCGCTGCGAGAGTGCATGCTGGGATTGTGAGAGAAAGTTAATGGAGTCACTCGCGAGTTTAGACGGTGTTTAATTAAGTTGGTGGTCGCAGATGTGTCTTATTGTTCTCAAATCGCACTTCATCGAGGAAAATCAAATGTCATAGAAAATAGTAGAGAATTGTCGCATGGAGTAGGAGTCGCTAAAGGAAAGAAGGAACATCGCAGACGACAGGGAGAAGGAAGTGATCAAGGATTGAAAGAATCACCGCTTGCACATTATAAGGAGTATTTGTTTTATTTTATTAATATAAGATTGTTCATGTTCTCTCTTTTATTATATCATTCATTTACCCTCAACAAAATTACACGGATTGACAGAAAATTCGGCGACTCATAATAACGACCGGGTCGAGGCTGCGAACTAACGCGTTAGACATGCGCCCCTCTTCCCAACATCAATAAATAAATAATTTTATTTATGAAACGTTTCGAGTATATATATATATATATATATATATATATATATACAACAATCTAAATCATAATCCTTTTTTATATAATAATTTTATTAAATTTTTTTTCGGGTTTTAGGCCTTCAACAATTACTTAATTTTCTTTAACTTATTACTTCTTAATTTGCTTTATTGATGTTTCTACCCTCCCTCACAAACATAGGGGCCTTTTCAAATCTGATGGTATATAAAAATATTGGTTACATTTTTTATATAATTCTCATAATACAACAATCTATAGCCAGATACAATACACACATGTTACCAAAGAATTGTTGAGCACCGGCACACTACTCTACCTAACTACAGGGCACTGGGATCTCCAAGCCCTTCCCCCTCCAGCCTTGGCGGCCGAAGTCCAACTTATTAATAAATAAATTTACCAATAACACTGTTAACTGTTTAACTGTTTCAAATATAATAGTCCAAAATCCAAATTTCTGGCCAATACAATAAATCATAATTTGTCTATTAAAAAAAAAAAAAAATCAACAAAGCTTAAAAAGTACATCATAAAAACAACAATAAAAGCCTGAGTGATGTGCCGGTGCTCAATAATTCTTTTGTAAGATGTGTGTTGTATCTGGGTGTAGATAGTTGTATTAAGAGAATTATATAAAAAAATTAACTAATATTTATTAGTTATTTAAATATATATATATATATATATATATATATATATATATATATATATATATATATATATATATATATATATAGGCGAAAGCTTGCATGCTCAACGGAGTATGTATGTATGTGTGGGTATGCAGCAGAGAGAATGTGTACAACCATCAGTTGACCAACATATACGAACTATAAAATATGCAAATCCGCTCTCCTTAAAATAACATATGACCTCCAAACTGCCATTGATCACAAACAAATAACAATTCTTTTCCTCCTCGAATTCTCAAAGACGTTTGACACAGCATAGCATCCTTCTTACCAAACTCCAAAATATTCCAGTATCCAACAGTGCTTTGCGCTGGTTTCAATCCTTTCTCTCTGAACGTTCTCAGTACGTAGTAGTGCCAGACCAGCCTCCATCCTCAACCTTGTCCCGTTCCTGCGGTGTCCCACAGGGGTCGCCTCTATCTCATACCCTATTCGCTATTTATAATAATTACCTGCTTCTCCATATTAATCACTCTAAATACCACCTCTATGCTGACGATTTTCAAATTTACCTTTCCTTTCCACCTTCCGACCTATTACCAGCAACAAAAAGACTACAAGAGGATTTAGATCAAATAAGTCGTTGAGCTCAGTCAATGAACTGAAACTAACCCTATAAAGTTTTAACCGACCGACAGGAATCTGGGAGTAACCTTTGATCAAACCCTTTCTTTCAAGAACCATATTTCCGAATTTTCCTGCCGCACCTTTTTCACCTTAAAGCGACTGAATTCTCTTCGTCACCTATTCCCGTATGAAACCCGGAAGCTCCTCATTACCTCTCTAATATTCCCCCACTTCGACTACTGCTGTACCATATACGGTTGTGTTTCTGGGGATCTCGAAGTAAAAATAAAACGCCTAATTAATTGCTTTGTTCGATTTATTTTCGGGGTCCCGAGGTACACCTCCGTCAACGAATTTTATAACGAGTTGAAGTGGCTTTATCCTTCCAATCGTCGCAAGTATTTCCTTGCATCATTCCTGTACTAAGTTATCCAATCCCGCACTCCATCATACATTTTTGACCATTTACAATTCAAATCCTCTGTACATTCCCGGTGTACACGCTCTAGGCCTTCAGATTTATACACAACGGCCCACTAATCTGCACATTTTTACAAATCCTTCATTCCTTATCCGATCCTCAATCCTGTGGAATTCTATTCCTGTTTTTATCCGTCACTCTAACTCTCTTCATACATTTAAATCCCGCTTATTCATTCATCTCATGACCATCCAATCAGAAAAAATTTGTAAATCACTCTATTTTATGTTATTTTCTACATATTGTAGGTATGTTTACAATTAGTCTTAGTTAAATTGTTTATAAATAATTAATTGCTCTAGGACTCCAAAGACCAATTTATATGTTATGTCAACGCTATTCTAAAGGGACTTTTCCCAGAATAATAAAGAATTTATTTATTTATTTAAAAAAAAAATATATGTTCTGGTGTTTTTATTAAACTGCATGAAAACGGCAATAAACTGATTAACAACATGACAATAATTGAAATGCAAGTCAGAAGAATAGGGAAATGGATATAGGGAAGTCGGATGAGAGACCTCCTCTGCTAAATTAAAGCCTAGATAGGGATGTTGCTGGGCACATTCCTTCCTCATGCCTACTATGTCTGATCTTTCTATTTATACAGCGCATTTGCTTATTGTCCGTTAGCTTCTAACAAGTGCGAATGAAGAAATATTAATTTAAAAAAATAAAGGAAGGAAAAAAATATTTCTTCAACGATCGTTTTAACTATCAATTCCACTTATAAAGAACACAATATACTGAAAACCCCTTAAACGATTTTTTTTTAAAGATTGACGATCTAAACTTTAGGCTACCCAGAGAGCAAATAAGAGAAACAATCTACAACAGACGTGACCTAAATTACATCCCATGTTCTTTAGGACCAAATGCTAATAAATAAGAATTTGTTGTTTATTTTATTCCGATAAAGGGCTACATTTTTAGTTTTTTTAAAGCAGTGGTATCATGACCTAAAGTATTTTAAATATTGTTTTTTAATTAATTATTTATTTTTGACTATTTCAACCTCCTGCTAATATAAAATTAAAATAATTATTTTACGATAAGTGATTCCAGCGCTGTATCCTAGAACCTTCTATTGCGTTTAAATATGTATTGAAGCAGTCCCGCATACTCATATACAATCCATTTCAGAAAGTTCACGTAGTTGTTTATGTTAAAACACGAAGTGATTAACGACTTTCTCATTGCACAATAACGAGGGATTACAAATTTTCGAACTTCATCAACGTTTCAATTTATAGGACGTCAAGCTTTCAATACCAACCCCTCCTCTATTCCAAATATGTTTTCCCTTCATAAATCTAATTTCTCTTTCACCACCTTGACTATATTCACTCTAGATTTTTCCAACAAATTCTGAATGTGCACAGAACAGACGCTAATTATACTTTTTATAAAAAGATAATTCGTTTGTGCATACCTGTCACCGTACTGAGAATGTGAAAATGAAGTGGTATCAGACAATTAATTTATAGGTGAAGAAGGATGGAAAGACTTCTCATTTTATTAGTTTCTGATGTTCACTTAACTTTGTTTATTATATTTTTGTCATAATTGAGACGTTGATTTCCAAAAGGTACTTTATCCATTTTGGGGAATTTTACAGGAAGCGCGAAAATCTCTCATTATTATATTATCAAACCGCTAATTTGATTCATTTCGCATTAAAATCTAGAATTATTTCTTTACTATGTTAATAAAACCATATCAAAGTTATGAAATGAAATGTTCTGGTATGATTAGAAATGAAACTAAATGTGTAATTAGTATCTTAAGATATTAATGATATTTATAAATCACGTTATAAAAGGACATGAGTTTCCTTAAATACAATCAAATTTAGGATTTAGACAAAATTAAATTAGGAGAATATAAATATGTAAAAATATCAATTTCGTAAAATATGTTCTTTGGTACCTTTTGGAAATCAACGTCTCAATTTTCAAATATAATATGAAAACACAAAAGAAAGAGAACGAAAGTATTTACTATTTATTTATTTAGTGTTGTTACGAGGATCTATGTAGGGTTTTGTAAATTTACATTTTACTGTTGTTATGTGTTTTGTTGCTTTTTATATACATACATATTTTACATATAAAATACATAGTGTGGAAAAGTATTGCGATCGTAAAAATTTTTAAATTCTAGATTTTCATGGGTAATACACGTTTTACCCCTAAGTCTACATCCCCAAGTCAAGCAAATAGGTTTGTGTGTGTCCCTCCTTATGTGGCAAGTCAAGCATGAAAAAGAAAAGTCGTACGAAACTGAATTTTGATATTGATACAACTATAAGCCCGAAATGTTACAGCAAATTGTTTTTTTTTCAAAATTCAAAATCAACCAAAAGAGCCACTTCATACCATGCATTTTGCACCATTTTATGATTTTATCAAAAACGGTTCTAACGGTTTGTGATTAATATATTATAATGGTGTAAAATTTAATATTTAATAGGGCTTAAATACAATATAGATTTCATTATTATTGAAATAGACTGACAGAGCTAAAATACCGATATTTTAAATTACCTTCGTCTAAAGTACCTTTAATTTAGTTGATCACAAGAAAAAAAAAAACATATTATTTTGTGAGCATTGATAAACAATACTTTTCCTTACTATGTATTTCAAATATAGGTAAGTGAAAGCAAAAACGGTTAAATATATAATTCCGCCGATATCGGTAATTTTGTGTTTTTAAAAATAAGAACATTAATATAGATGTATAATATACCTTTTGGAAAGCTAAATATTTTATAATACAATATTATCTTACTCACGAAGTGTGATGAAAAGAAGTAAAAATTAAGTATAATTTATTTCCATTCTATATTATTTATAAGTGAAAGCCGTGTTTTGCGCGCACCAGATTTTTTTAAAGACTGCATTTTTGTTAGGGTGCCCTTTCTGCTGAAACATAATATGGGTGATGTATTGCTACATCGTTTATGGAGGAATAATATCATATCATTGTATTTTATGAATTATTACATCGTTGCTATACCCCTTTCTATTTTAAGCCCTAATAAAGGTATGGCATTTAATTTGAAACGGTAGGTGATAAAAAAAAAAAAAAAATTCTTTATTTAAGTGAGGTAATTTTGTTCAACTACAACTATATAAAGTATATATATATATATATATATATATATATATATATATATATATATATATATATATATATATATATATATATATATATATACAACTAACATCTCGAATTACTGATGAACTTCATTAATTCGAAAAAATAAACTAGTATTGAGGCGAGGGGTTTAATGGTATTATTTTCCACGTTATTGCATGTATGTTTTAACTTTATCCTTCGACCTTCATTTTTCTTTTCCTTTAAGTCACAAAAACTTGACAAGCACGCCCACTGGGGTAAGATCAGGTTAGTCGTGGAGTGGACTTTGACAAATTGATCCTAAAGGTCAGGAGGATATTAACGTTTTACTGAAAATAATATACGTAAAGAAATTGAACAATTTGTATAGTTTAATTTTATTTAATTCATTTCAGCCTTTAGAAAAATATAAGATTAATAATATTAGGCAAAATTAAATATTTTTAATATTTCAGGTTGCAGGCTTGTAATATGTACACAATAATGTTTTACTTATGCTACACAGAAGTAACAGTGATTTGAGATGTCAACAAAAACGTGTTAGTGAAATTTAGAATTATATTTTATTTTTTTGTATAGCTTTAGAGTAGTTGAAAAAAAAAAAAAAAAAAAAAAAAAAAAAAAAAAAAAAAAAAAAAAAAAAAAATATATATTATATATATATATATATATATATATATTACTGAGATTTACAATATACTATTATTAGATCCCGACATTCTGACCTTTACGTTCCTACCCAAAGAACCAAAACTTTTGATCATTAATTTATTATTAGCTCTACTATAGTCTGGAATCCTCTACCAACCCATATCCACCATGCTGCTTCTTTATCATCATCCAAATCCCAACTTTTCCTATACCTTCTGTCATCCTAAATATACGATTATCAAATGTTATATTACAATTACATCTAGAAATCTATATTGAATGAATAAAGATTACTGTTTACCGCTCAAATTTTAATTTTAATTTAATTTTTTTTTTCATTTTTTTACAAATAACTTTCTTTTTTTTTTTAGAAGACAAAATTTAGAAGATATTTATTTTTCTTAATTTCTTTGTTAGTTTGGATGTACACTATTTCTCCTTATTGTCTATTGGCCAGACCTATTATACATTTTAATTCTACATAACTGTTATTTATAGGGGCCCTAGTCCCAGAATAAAATTTGTTTTTATTCTAATCTGGATAATATAACTGAGATAAACAATTATATATTTGATAATATCACTAGTTGATATGCTAAAGGTAGAGTAAAATAAAATGTTGATTGATATAATCATAATAAAGAAATGAATTATGTCATGTATGTCGGATAGAAACAAAAGGGGTAATGATGTGGTGATGGCGAAAAAATTAACACATTCTCTAGCCATACATTATTGTTTCTTCGTATTATATTCTTTACCACTGTTCGTTTATTATTTCATTACACGTTATAACTGATCTTTCTTATTGACTACGTAACTTCTATAGATTTATAGATGGCACATGGTCTATAAGAGGAACCTTTGTATAATACACAAAAAGCCCCGTATATATATATATAATATATATATATATATATATATATATATATATATTATTCGTTACATATAAATTAATTCTTTTAATGAAAGCACCTTTCAGAACAATATGTCAATTATTTAATATTTCAATTAAAAAAAAAAATAGAGTTGAACTAGATAGCATATCGTGGATTCCGAAACAAATTATTTTATAAAATTGACGATTCTACTATATAATAAAGTGCAATTTTAATTTTTTTTTTCAATGATTTAGTTATTAGAAAGGTAAGATAATAGAACGATGAAATTACATTACTGCCAGATTATTCATAACTAACCTCGTGTCGTGAATGTAGTAGAACTCATAAAAACTAAATTTACAATTCGTTAATCCTCTTGATGGTGGAGTATTGTGAAAAATCAATTAAGTCCCATACACGAGAGCAATAATTCTTCAAAGGAAACCGCAATATTGCAGTGGAAATCAACAATACCAATCTAGGACAGCGGACTAGCTGAGAGAAACACAATATTTGAAAAGCTTTTCATCGTTCTGATATTTATATGAAAAGTCATATAAAATTCGTAACATGAAATAAATTCTTAAGAGTTCAATCTAACTTAGAAGATCTACAATGATACTATGTTATATACTTATAATTCATGAATAAGTAAAAAAACTAAAATTAAAAAGAAAAAAAAGCATGTTACCCGGCAACTCGAAAAAAAAAGATAAAAATAAGTTTTAAACGATTAGATAATCAAATGTAAACTTCAAACACGATGATGACACGTTTTTAACAATCCTAAAGTTGTTAAGCTTTTTTAACATATGAATGTCTTATTAACAAGCCAATTAAAATCGTTAAAAAGATTTTTTCCAGGCTGAAATTCGTAATATCCTATTCCACTAGACAGCAATTCACCGTGTGGAGAATGTGATATCTTCTACATTGGAGCGCGGAATATATTGCACTGGAACCTTTCTAGACGTGGAATAGGCGTTTGACCGAGTTTGGCATCTAGGACTGCTCTAAAAACTTCGTCTCTTCCTCACTCCTACTTAATTCTTATTAAACCGTTCCTACCTCACAGATAGAACCTTTAAAGTAAATCATAACCTTTTCTTCTCCTCCATATTTGCTCAGACTGCAGATGTACCCCAAGGTAGCATCTTGGGCCTAATCCTTTATGCAATATATACAACTGATATTACTATTCATCCTTTAACTATCCTCACTACATACGCCGATGACACATGTGTATTATTTGTAAACAATGACCCAACTATTACTTCCCAAACCCTTCAGTCCCACTTGGCTTCCATTATAGAATGGAGTCATAAGCGGAGGATCAAAATAAATCCTATTAAATCCCACCAAAATACCTGTACCCTTAGCCGCAAACCTATGTCTGCCTCTCCCAGTATATCCTTTGGCAATATTCCACTCACCTCAGTTGAACAGATTCGGTACCTTGACAGACGACTTACTTGAAATCCTCACACTAGACTGAAAACGACAAGAAACAGCTTGCAGATATCGTTCATTACAACATTTACTTGACAAACGTTCAAAACGTCCCACCTACTACAAAAAAATAATTTATATTACCATACATAGACCTATTTGGACATATGGAATTGAACTATGGGGATCCACCAAGCCATCAAATTCCTCTCGCATCCAATCCTTGCAATCTAAAATCTTTCGAAAGATCCTAAATGCCCTTTACTTTGTCACCAATAAAATAATCCATAAAGACCTAAATATCCCATTAGTTACAGACTTAGACCGAATTAGATTTACTTCCTTTCACTCCAAATTACCAGTCCACCCAAACCTCCATATCCTTAATCTCTCATCTCCTTCTATTCCTGGTCATCCTCCCCAGGCTGAAAATACGATGGCCTCGAGACCTACTTATCTAAATAATCTTTGAAGTGCTACCACTGGGTAGATTCTTCTCACGCCTATCATGTCCATATCTCAATGTTCACATTTACTTGATATATTTTTTTTTGTTAATACAGCTGTAAATATCTCTATAATAACTAATAAAAAAATTCGTGATATTGCAATATTTATTTATACAAAATATTTTTACTGTATACCGAATAAAAATATGTTTTGTTTTCCGATTTCGGTTTTTTTTCTCATAATAAGGGAGTTTCAATCATCTGCCGAAAATTAAATTAAATACATACTATAAGATTATATTAACATTCCAATAAAATTAGGTGTCATCTGTTCAATTAATTCTTTTCTTTACTTCTATAGTTGTCAACCTAACAAAATTTCATGTCTTGCGCAAACTTAGGCGAATTCGACTTAACCAAGACAAATCCTAACATATTACTTTCACTCTTCGATATGAAACCAGTCTTACAGTAAAAAGATTTATAACATCTGAATTCCACAGCCAGACACAATAAAGCTTGACATTTGAAAGGAGAATGAAATAGAGCACACTCATCAAGAACATGCAGATATTTTGTTTACAAACAAAATATTGCAACTTTTATAATCAGTACTCTCAAGATGTTCTAAATTGAAATTTAAACATAAATTGAACACTTTCACTTACACAATGAAGCCCGTTTGTCCTCTCGCTTCAAAAGACAAATTCAAATGTTTACATCCGAAACTTTTAGAGGCATGAACGCACCTGGTAACCTAGCAACATTACTCTTCATAACAACTTTCACATATCAATAGTCAACAAACAGTTTCGAACCCTCTACAAGCATTTTTAATACAACTTACACGGGCACGATTACAGATTATACAAAACATTACAACTAACAATATGCCTTACGATACTCGGTGCAGACTGAAAAGATGATGGATGAGAGTCCTCCTCACATAAATGCGTAATATAGATCACACGGTGCCACTGGTCATCATGCATATCACGCTATAAAATGTTACCTAATATTCATAGATTTTTAACCGCATGACAGGTGAGATAAAAAAAATATTAAGATAAAAAAATAAATAAATTATAAACACAAGGTATTCAAGCTAGAGCTTTGTGCGCCTTACAGTTGCTTGATACACTTCCGCAATACTTTAGTGACAGGCAGAACTGTATTATTATAAAAGCTGAACTGTAAAATTAATTTTAAAATAATATTATTTTTTCCCATTATTATGAATTTTTTTTTTTTTTTTTTTTTTTTTTCACTTTATTTATTGATTTGCACCTGTCAGCAGTTGCAAGTTCTGAAGGAGTTGAGGATTATTATGAATAAATTAATGTTTCTAAATGCAATATGTATATATGTATTATTTCAATATTATTGTTGTTTTTTAAATTATTTAATAATAAAAATCATTTCAAGATTCTTTAATGATAATTAATCTCTCTAGATATAAAATGATACCAGGACCGTCGATTTCCGCGAAGTCCTAAACTACTGAAAAGATTTCGATACGGTTTTTACTGTAATTTAGAACATTATTTTCTGAAGGTTTTTATAAGTAAAATACATTAAAATTTAGTTTTCTTAATCCGTATTACTTGAGGAAGATTTACTTATTTATTCATACTAAA
This sequence comes from Piezodorus guildinii, assembly GCA_023052935.1. Classification (NCBI taxonomy): domain Eukaryota; kingdom Metazoa; phylum Arthropoda; class Insecta; order Hemiptera; family Pentatomidae; genus Piezodorus; species Piezodorus guildinii. The sequence continues at coordinate 25,194,744 of CM041297.1, read as the reverse complement.
ATAGCACATTTTTTCTTCCAAATCTTTTTTATTTTCATTGATACACAAAATTGTCATAAGTGGCAGTCAACGTTTCGGGGCCTTTTCCCCATTTTCAAGACTAAAAAATTTTTGTTAAAAATCATTTTGCTTTTAGTTACATTTTGATAAATAATTGTTTTCATAATATAAATTTAAATTCAAATTACCTTTTTTTATCTGTACATACTAGCATCTTTTTAAAAAACATTTTGCTTTTAAGATAAAAGTAGAATTTATGGATAAACAAAATGTCGTATATAGAATTGATTGTGAGAATTGTGAGGGAGTGTACATAGGTGAAACATCAAAAAAACAAAAAACAAGATTATCACAACATATTTCCAATTGTAAAAGTATAAAAAATTCAAACGATATAGCGTTATTAATACACAGCGCAAAATACCAACATAAATTTAATTTTGAAAATATAAAAATACTAGATACATAAAAAAATAATAGAAATAGAAAAATACTATAAGCAATACACATAACCAAAAATAACAATAAAACAGTAAATTTTAAAGCAGACACCAAAAAATCATTACGCGGACATAATAAATAATCTAAGAATATAAGAAAATAGAACAATAAAATAGTGAAAAACAAAATAAGTAATAACATCGAAATAGAAATAAAAACAAACTCAGGAATTAGATCAATGTATCAATATTAAAGTACAAAGTTTACAAAGGAAAAACAGTGAGCCAATAGTCAACCTTACATGCTGACACAGCTGTTTGCCATAAAATATTAGTATGTACAGGTAAAAAGAAGGTGATTTGAATTTAAATCTATATTATGAAAAAAAAATGATTTATTAAAATGTAACTAAAAGCAAAATGATTTTTAACAAAAATGTTTTAGTCTTGAAAATGGGGAAAAGGCCCCGAAACGTAGACTACCACTTATGACAATTTTGTGTATCAATGAAAATAAAAAAAGATTTGGAAGAAAAAATGTGCTATTTTAATATGATTGAAATTTAGCTTTTTTTAGGCGAGTAAATTTCATTTTTTGTAACTGTCATCAAAAATTATTCCTGAAATATAAGTTGTAATATAGAGGTATAATATAACATTGAAAACAGCAAGATTTCAGAAAAATAATTTTATTTATTACATTAAAATTGGCAAACCTCAAAATATTTTCTAAAACCTAGTTTTCTCGGTTTTTCTGGTGAGATGTTTCACTCACGAATGGGTATACAATCTAAAATATTTTGAGTAGTTATAGATTTCTCCTCTTATATTGGTAAGTTATAGTAAATTTGACTGAATTCAATTACAATATAACATTAACTGCAACACTTTATTCGTTGTACCTCAAAATAGTGTGAAGAGTAACTGAATATATGTATAACAGTTATTATTACCATAAACGCATTCAAATTAAAGAAAACTTAAATAGTCGCGAGGAAAGCCAAAGGTCACATCCATTATAACAGTAAAAGTTCAGCTCTGAAAGGAAATTCAATCCATAAAAAAAAAAAATTAATTAAAAACCTTTAACTTTTTCGGAATAACATTAGCGGTCAGTATGTGTTTAAAATAATTACATGGACTCCTAAAAGAAACTCTTTAAAAATTACTATGTTTAAACTTATTATGAGATACGATATATTTCTAAATATTTCAATAATTGATTTTTCATAAGCCATTATATTTTGAATATTTCTATCTAAATTTCAAAAATTATATTTTGATCCATCAACTGGTGAGTGCAATGTTTTATTATGGTTTCTACCTTTCATTAGGATGGTTGGTTTAAAAGAAATGAAAAAAAAAATTCCTTCAGTCGTGAAAAGAAAAAAAATATTATGAACAATATAAATAAAATAAAAACGAAAATCTGGTCATGGCTTTAGCAATCATATGTATCTGTATCTATTAGTTCTAAACTCCCTTACAAGAATTTTTTTTTATTATGCTTTTAACCACAAAACCACTACTACAGCTTTGCATACGGCTTATTCTTTTAGAAGAGCTTTCTTTAGAATTAGTTTTTTTTTTGTTATCGGTACGGATTAATAAAAATATCTAGTGAAAAAGTGGAATTATTTTTCATAGTTGTGATATTCTCATATGAAATATCAAATAAATGACTAATACAGGGTCATAACTTCAAATCAAGATTTTATATGTTATAGTTTAGTAACTTTTCACACTTTTCAAAATATTTTTGATCTAAAATTGGTGCGGTCACCTGGTCAGATATGATTTAGAATGAAGATATATTGCAAAAGCTCGATCATTTATTTGATTGATTTTGCTTTGATGGTGTCAGTGCATGGCCATTGCAGTTCATTCAGAACAAAAAGCTTTCAGCTGATTGGATTTTCCTCCAAAATCAGAGGCAGAGACTCGTTGCAAACCACCGTCTCGACCATCAATCCATTATCTTTATTGCTACTTACCGCAGACATTGCGGTCGCTAGATACGGATTTCTGCGGTAACGGGGATGAAACGGCCCTTAATGAGATTTGTAGTACGAATCCCTCTGCAGACAGCAAATATATAAACCACCCAATGGTCTGGATATAATAATTCCTTTATAGTCGAATTACAGTATTATTATTATTATTATTATATACAAGTTTTTTTGTTTTTTTTAACTTCATTTATTGATTTGCACCTGTCAGCAGTAGTGTGACAATCAGCAAATAGGATGAAATATGAAACAAAATCATGACATGTAAGGCATAAGGAAGGACAGTACCCAGCAGCACGTCTTCTCGTCAGGTTTTTTTTATGAATGGTGTCCAGCAGTTTTGAAATGATTGGTCTTTATTTTATGACAGAGTGTTAAAAATGCTATTATTATATGATTGGGGGCCATTTGGAGTGTTCATAGCTTGAGTGAAGTAAGCGAGCTCTTGGAGAAGACTCAAAAGAAGCTGAATAAGATTATTCAACCCTCTAATTATTTGTGAAATTTGGGATGAATTTTTACCTAAAGACGGCTGCTGTGGTATTTCTCTCCTCATACCCGAGCCTGTTGGTTCGTTGTTGGAAGGCGGTAATGCGTAATTTGGTCCCATCTGGAGGGATGATGATTCCAGTGGCTGGTTTGGTGGTACCAGAGACTGGATTGGTGGTCCCAATGGCTGGAGTGGTGATTCCACTGGTTGGAGTGCTGGTTCCTGTTGTCGAGTCGGAGCTCTCAGCTGCTAAACTGGCAACTCTACCTTACCATTATCCTGTTTTGGTTGGTTGATATTAATGTTTTTGACGGAGATCTGGAAATTCGTCGAAATTTCGTGATGGAGGATGAGGTCGTTCGGAGGGGTGTATTCGTGATGTTCGTTAAATCCTCAACTCCTTCAGAACGTGGCACCCACGGTAGTTGGCTGGATGTCCTCCCTGGCAGTTGGTGCATGTCGCTGTTGTTTCCTTTGCATTTGTACAATTTGCACTGTCGTGGCTAAGAACACATGTTACACAACGTGGAGGGTGGTTACAGTACGACTTCGTGTGTCCGTATTGCTTGCACCTGATACACTGTGGTATGACTCTTCTTTTTCTTGGTTCTTCTACTCTTATTTTTGTATAGAATATAGATAGAATCTCAAAAAAATGTTCATTGTTGGTTGATTTGGAGATGTCAACGAAAAACATTGGGAGTGGGTTTTTTTTAACCTAGAAATGACATTAGTTACGTTTACAACATTGTTACCATATATTTCTATACTTTTTTTATTTTCAAAATAGTGGTAGTGTGATGGAGGTTTTTGACGACTATCCTGTGGTTTTTGTCTTTAGGAAGTTGAAAAGTTTGAAAATCAGCTTCTGAATTCTTAAGACTGCTTACTAATTTTCGATATACTTTTGAGGTAGAGGGGTAAACAGTTACCCCTTTTAGTGTAGTTCTAAGATGAAATGAATTCGGAGACGATTTATTTTCTAAATATGTGACAAAAGCTTGGTAGTCTTGGATGCCGTTAATGTGTATTGGGGGCGGTTTATCTTTGGGAGGTCAAGTATTATCGATAGGCTGATCTACTTCGATTAAATTTTCTAATGGAGCATATTTTTCTTCCCAGTAACTAAGGCCCAGGCATCACGTAATGTTTCATCGCGATTTAAGCCTAATACACCTTCCCCACTTCCCTCGACACACTGCCTTGAGGAAGGGTCCATTTCAGCTGTAGGTCTCACCTTGGACTTCCAATGGAGACTCAGGACCCTTCAGTCTTCAATTTGAAACTAAAAGAATAAAATTTAGTCAAAAGAATTGACTGAATTCTAATAATCTTTTTGACGAAAAAAGATTAAAACATTAAACATTAAACATTAAAAGATAAAAAATACAAGATAATACATAGTATTCTTTCTGGATATACTTTCCTCAAAAGCACAACTTCACTTTAAGAAGGTTGGTCATCTTCAATATTATGCGTGTTTTTTTTTTTTTTTTTTTGTAACGAGCTTGAAGTAATGAACTAAATAACTTATTTCTAATAAAATATTTTTAAATCAGTTGTGAGCTCCTAGTCGTTGGTTGTTCCAAGTACATCCTGTCATCTACGTGGTATAGGTAAAGTCGTTAGTGTTTTGAAGACAGGGTTAGTTCAGCGTTTTAGAGAGTCTAAAAATTGGATATGTCTTCTTCGGATGAAATCTGTTTGATATAAATATATTTTGAAGAATATCCCAAATCAGTTTCATCCATATGGCAAAGTTCTATATCAAGAGCACACGGAATATCAAAGTAATTTCCTCAAGACTTTTTAGCGACTATTCACTTAAATAATATTCGGTTCAGCTGCCAATTTTCATCAATTGATAAAACAATTTCGACTCCAAAAAAATAACTTACGTTAGTTTATTTATTTAGTAGTAGTTCTAACTTTTGCCTATCTAGGTCTGATTAGAATAGGGTTATTTAAAGAGTACCTCACATCGCACAGGAGATTATCACTATTTTACAATCCCCACCGAAGAACGGAACATCAAGGAACCTTTACTCCCTTTAAAAATTCTAGGGTAAAATGGCGGGTTCGAACCAGCCAGCTTGGTCACTATACCACATATAACCTCATTAAATTGTTGGATCTACCACCTGTGAACTACTTAAGAAGTTTTTGCCGTAGATAATATTGGGTTCTAAAATAAGTTCCTTACTCACCTTCCTAATCCCTTGGCACACTCCCTATCCAGTTCCAAACATCCCTATAACCCTCTTCGTAAGTTGAAGCGGCAGTGGCCCAGAGATCTCTTGTAAATATGTTATTGGAGTGCTGGCAATGGCCGGCTTCTCCACTCATACCCAGAGTGTATGTGGCTCTAGCGCCCTCGCTCAGCCTCGACTGACTCTCAAGACCAGTGACGCGGCTGAATGAGAGGCGCTGGGATCATCTGGCATTGCGCCTCGAGATCCACTAGTGGATGTCGAGGTTTGATTCGGTGATCCCAGGGGCAGTTTGTAAATATTGTAAATGGGTATGAATGCGTTCAAGGTTTTTACTATTATTTTCTGTGTAACTATTCATTTAATTTTGTAAAAAAAAAGTTTTTTTCTTTCTTTCTTCTTTGTTTGATCTTTAGTAATTATTTATTTGTATTTTATTTCCAATGTATATATGGAATGAATGATTTCTTATATATGTAATACTTATTGTCCCAGAAGGTTACAGATTGTATTATCTCTAAATAAATAAAAAAAATAAGTGCGTTTCGTTTTTCAACATTTAAATTTACCCCCCTCCCCCTCTCCTGTATTTAAAATATAATTTAGCTTAGTCAATAAAGTTTACATATTCTAAAAAAGGATTATGTAAGGTGATTTTAACCGTCAGTTCGAAACGGGAATTCTTATCTGTAAGCTCCTTGCTCAAAATGGAAGAGAAAAAAAAATGTCGTAATTTAATGATTTTTATTTCCGATAAGTAAAATCCGCTGCTCAGAAAGTTAGTAAAGTTTGCAATGTGCACAGCGACGATAAAGAGAAAGCACTGTACTCAAGTGGTTTGCTCGGTTCTGAACCAGAAATTTTGACTTAAAAACGCAAAGTGCTCGAATCGTCCTTCAACTGTTGATGTTGACCAAATATAAGCATTGGTCACAGATAACCCTCACTCTACGACACGGGAGGTCACTGATATAATTTGAGTAAAAATATTTACAAGAATTAAAAGTTTTTATTGATATCACCAGTAAAAAACACTACGAACTTTATTCTACAACCCAATATTTTCTACTTTTAGAATATTTAATCTAAAACACATGTTTATATCGAATGTCATTCATTAAACTTTTTTACACTTTCTTTGTATTTGAAATTGTTAAATTGATTTCAAGAACGGAGGTTGTAATTTTGTTTTGAGCGCACCAATAGCTTTATCCAATACCAATAAATATCCAACAGCTTTTATAGGCGATCTGTTGAAATATTATAAAGTTAACTTCTAATTAATTATAAAGACATAATATCCATAACCGTTATTAAAATATATAATAGTTATTCATAAAATAACTAAAACTAAAAGGATCGTTCAACTGCTTGATACACTTCATCGTTGAGATATCCAGAGATATATTCTGTCGCCCGGATCTAAGAAGAGTTTTAGTTTTTAGTTTTAGTTTTCTATATATTTCATCTCCAACTGTGTTTATACGTCCATGCATTAATTTTCACGACTGAAGTAAGTAAAAGTCGTGTGTTACGAACAACAGATTTTTTAAATATATTTTATAATATTATTCTAAAGGGAATATTCCCAGAATAAATAATGAATTCATTATTATTTTCGAAACGAAATTTTCTTTGAAATATAATATTCCAAAAGAGTCCTTTCTCAGCGTTTGACAAAGTGTTTTCCTTCGACGAAACCAGCAACTGCTGAAGAATCGCTCAGTGACAAAACTTGGTCAAACAATAATTAAACAGGGACCTAGAAGAGACTCCAAGAAGACCCGGGAGCAAAGGCCTGACCAACTTAGGAACAGCGGAAGAAGTTGACGCAAGAAGAGGACTTAGCCCAAGCTCACAATACAATGCACCCTTTCTCCTTATTAATACTTCCTCTACAAAGTAACTTAAACGATTTATTTCTAGTCTTTCCTGGGATCTTACAGGAAATTTTCGTTTCAGGAACCCTTAAAGTTGTTTTAAACTATTTCGGTGAACTCTGTGCAAACAGTCTCTATATATAAGAACTAGTGCACGAGAGCGGAAGGAAGATTTAGTTTATTGAAGATATTCTATATCCAAAAATGTAAACATTTACTTAACAAAAGTTGATAATTAAACTTTGGAACACCTGTTTTAATAAAAGTATACCTAATTAAAACAGATTTGAAAAAAAAACACAAAAAAAAAACTGTAACAATTACGACCTAGCACACAAAATAAATAGGGGCCAATCCATTAAAATAGTCGTGCCTAACCACCCAACAATCTTATTTTCACGATTTTTTTTTACAGGTCTTCTGTGTCTTTTTCTAAATACAAAACTGTGTATAAACTATTTTTCTGGCTAATAACTTTCATGTTACAGCCGTTTTAGGCCAGCTTCACGGTTAAAAGCATGAGTCGGTAATGTCTTTGTAATTTTGTATATAACAAATTTAAAAATCGGGTGTTCGCAACACACAGCCTTTAACTCCTTTGTTAATATCAATTTTAGAATTTTGAATACATTTAGAGATGAAAATAAATTGCTAACGAATTAATTACGTTGAGTTTCTACGACAATATTTGTGTTATTAAATATATTATTATATTATTAACTAAAACAATCAGTTAGCTTTATCGGTTTTTCATCACTTCCCGGTAAAGTTTCCAATTTCCTGAATAAGACAATATTTTTTCTAAAACCTTTAGCTTTCTAACGGTATATTATATGTATATATTACTGTTTTTATAGTGAAACTGTGGATAAAATATTTTTCTGGATAGTACCTTTTGTGTCACAGCAGTTTTAGGTCAGCTTCACGGCTCAAACCATGAGTTGGGAAAATCTTTCTAATCCTAATGATTTTGAAAATACCAAATTAAAAAAAATAGCAATAAATTGATCTGCTTAACTGTATTTTTCATAACAATAGTTTATCACATTATGTTAAAGAAAGTGGTTAAAACATGCTCTAAAATTAATAAAACACAAGAGTATTAACTAGTTAAAAGCTTAAAAAGGAAAAGGTAAGTCGATTACTTTTTCTTCCATAACTTAGTCTAAGTCCTACTTTCTCTAAGAATTCCGATCTTAACAATTGATTTTATCTAAAAGAATTTTCAAAATGGCAAATATTATTTTTTCACTATGTTTTACGTTAATCTCTCAAGAGAGACTGAGTGAAAAATCGTAGAACTCCTTTTCAGAGACCAATCGTAAAGCCTCTTCTATTCTATATCATTAATCCCTTTCAATCACCACTTTCTGAGGTCTCAACTTTCCCAACAAAAGTAGTATTTTAAGTTACACATTGATACTAGCGATTGCTACCAAGTCTATTTTAATTTAAAAAAAAAGTCTTTAAAAGACTCAAAAAATGAAATTAAATTTGTACATTGTTCTTAAGGGACTGTTAGTACCAAAATAAAATTTATTTTTATTCAATACTTTTTCATTCAAAATAAAATTATCTACTCTGTATAGACAACATCCTATAGCTATGTATAAGGCATGGTATATAATATCAATGGATATGTTATTCATAACCCCACCAGCCTTCGGAATAGAGATGTATGTGCTTTATTAAGAAGTTCCTGTCTTAAAATTTGTAAAAAAACATTCATTTCAGTAAGATACACATAAAAATGAATATGAAAACTTCCTTCTATAGTATCTGTACTTAGTGATATGTCACTTTTACTTCAATTTATTATTTTTTTAGGCGTAATTCAGTTTATAAGTAGACAGCTCTACCTGGTTCTTATAAACTTACCGATTTTTTTTTTAAACATTTTTTCTTGATATTTACAACTGTATTAAATTAAAATACATCTAGTAAATGTGATGGTAATATGTAAAAATGTCATGAAATACATGTAGAGACACTACCCAGTGGCAGCACTCTAAAAACACTCTAAACTAGAAGGTCCTGTGGCCATCTTCTTTTCAGACGCCTCGGAGGATCATCAGGGATTGAAAAGGAAGCAAAGATTGAAACTAATGGATTGTAGTAATGAAGTTTTTCATGGAAAGAATGGTACCTGGTTCGGGCTAAGTCAGCAACATATGGAATATTAAGGTCTCTGTGAATGAGTGTGTTTGTGACAAAATAAGGAGCATTGAGGAGTTTCCGAAGGATTTTGGATTGTAAGGATTGGATACGAGAGGAATTCGATGGTTTAGTAGAGCCCCATAGCTCTACTCCGTAAGTCCATATCGGTCTTGTTTGGAGTGTTTGTCCAGTAAGTGTTGAAGTAGTCGAAAACGTCGGGCAGTTTCTTGTCGTTTAAGTCTTGTATGAGGATTCCAAGTTCGACGTTTGTCAAGGTGGAGTCCTAGGTATCGAATCTGTTCAACAGGGGCTAATGGAATGTCATTAAAGGATACTGTAGGGCAGGAAGTCATTGGTTTACGACGAAGGGTAAAGGTTATCTGGTGGGATTTGTTAGAATTAATTTTAATCCTCCAATTCTGGCACCATACATCAAGGTCTCGGATGTGGGATTGAAAAGTGTGGGAGGCAGTAATTGGATCATTATCTACTGATAGGACACACATGTCATCAGGATAGGTAGAAAGGAATGTGTTAGGATGGGTTGGGATATCAGCTGTATAGACTGTATACAGAAAGGGTCCTAGGATGCTGCCTTGAGGAACACCAGCAGATTGAGAAAACAGGGAGGGATAGGAACTATTGTGATTTATTTTGAAAGGTCTATCAGCGAGGTAGGACTGGATAATAAGAAAATAGGTAGGAGGGAGGAATATACGGAGCTTGTAAAGCAATCCCGGGTGCCAGACTCGGTCAAATTACCGAATTTCAATTACAAAAGAATAGATGATCTAGAATATGAAAAAACTCTTACTTGTCGAAAAAGTGACTTTTACCATCTAATCATAGAAATAAACTCGCATATGTAAAAATCAATTGAAAAGCATTTTTTATCATAAATTATGAATTATCATTCAATAGAAAACTATTGTACATGATTATATTTAAGGTAGGAGAACATTTGATATTCAGGATGTACAATGATGAGTTGGATGAGGTAACGACTGTACGAGTAAGGCTTACCCTGGGGTGAGATAGAATGCATTAGCATCGGGAGTTAGTGGAAACTTTTGATTAAAATTTCTTCTTCCAGTCCCTCCCCCCCTTCTCCCTGACAAATAGAATTTTTCATTTACAAAGAAAAAAAAAGAGGTTAGAGTCCCCTAGTATCCAATTAGTCTCCTAGAGTGCGCTGAGTCTAATTCAACTCCCAGGGCGTACATAAACTTTTTTTTTTTATCTGCACTCCGTGTCATCAACATTCCGATAGTGCTGCCCTCTAATGGCGGCTAATGAGGATTTTATTGTAGGCTGCTTATTCTGGGAAAGGCGGGGTGAGTGTTTCATTAATATATTATCTTGGATTGTCTGAAAATATCATAAATTCAATTGTTTATATCCATAAAAGCTAATTACTATATTTGGATAAAAGATATAAAATTTAGTTTAATAATAAATGAGAGCCTTAACACAATGTTTGCAGTTGTTTCTCATATACCTATCTTTACGAATAGGCGACAATTTGACGCGTTAATACAAATAGCACTACTTAGAAACCTATACTATAAGAAAAACTTTTCAAATTATTACACATTGGTTTTTTTTATTACTTATTTAACGACACTTTATGCTGCTGTGGCTAATCGGACGATGCTACAGAGGGAGTATTAAATTTTCCCTATCCAAGTTTAATTAGGATAGGGACTAGGGACTAAACAAAATCAGGTTGATTTTCGCCTTTCGGACAAAGATGAACTATTAACGATTTATTAGAGTATAATTGTACTAATAATAGGAATTTTATAAAATAAAAGTTATTATTATTAGACATGGAGCAAAAAATTTAAATTTAGTCTAGGCTATTGATGATTATTTGCTGAAAATGAAGCCAAGTGTAAAAGCTGGAAGGACATTTTCGTAAGTCGGCTATGTTTGTAGCTTTATTACCAGTCGACTGGCAGTTGACACGGTTAACACTATTGGTTTTCAACGATACTTTTTTTTAAAAATCAAAAGTGTTTTTTGATATTATATACTAAACGAATTATTACTGAAATACTATTTGAAAAGAAATATTGTCAATAGGATAATTTAAAGAGTTATACTTAAACCAGCTCATTATTGTGATAATTATGCCATTCATTACGAAAATTCATCAAATGATGACGATAGTGTTTATCATAAATATAAGACTTGTATGTTAGCATTTTAATATGATTTATTATTATTGTAATCATAATTCTCATCTCAGTTAATTACTTAAGGTTAATTATAATATATTTTATAAAGAAACTAAATAAATTAATTGAACTATCTGAGAAAGTGAAATTAGGGAATTTTGAGCAGTAACTTACCTCAGTCTTCCTAGATTTCAATGGATACGTACGCAGTTCTTCATATAACTTGGTACTTAACATCATATCTTGAGTGAACAATGTTTTCGTAAACGAATTTTAGGATAGTTTCAGAAGTTCCTCAGAGCCAACTTATAGGATGCTATAGCTCGCGTGAATTCAATAATATCTACTCATTAAACTGCGCTATTTTTGGCCATAAATTAGTATAATCGGATCCGGTTACCGGATTCGGTAACCGTTGGATGATGCCGGATCCACAGGATTACCGGATCCGTTTTTCCCAATTGCAATCCCTATTGGGGATCTCTATCGAGTACCTGAAATCGCACATGCTAGAGACCACCTTTTAACGTGCCCTCCGAATTACGGCATCACTCAAGATTTTTTATTCCCATTAAAATATCCTAGGGCCACCTGTGTGTTTGAACCCGAACTTTGAGCATAGGAGGCTGTTATGCTAATCCCCATGCTACAGGTAACCCCAGATTACACAATGGTTTATTCTTTATAAATAGCTATATTAGGATATAACTGTTTGTATAGCTGCTTAAAGGCAAATAACTAATATGAAAAGCAATAAGTAATTCAGAGGAAAATGGTCAATCACCACTGCTAATTTCAAAATGACATATCTCTGATATTTCTACACCAATTTTAATGATTCTTTCTTCGCTTAGTAGAAAATGTAATTCTCTATAGAATTGAGCACTAACGACTAATTTGGCGATTTTTTGGCATTTAATTATTAATTTGTATTAATTTATTTAAAAATTAACTGAGTTAAGGGCGTGTTCAATTGTTTTTATAATAAGTAAAATTAGTAATGGATATTGGTTCTAAAACTCTATAGAATTTTTTGTCTATATTCGAAAATAACGGAGTTACAAGCCTATATATAGGAAAGATTTTAATTGTTTTTCCTTTTCTGTTTAATATTACGGGAATCTTTGTTTTTTTTTTTTTTTTTGGTCTATTACAAATATACTATTGAAGATAATGAACTAAAAATAAAAATATGATACATATATTGTGGAAAGTTAATATACTACAGTATTTCAATATACTTAATTTAATTCGCGCATCTTATTCTGGCATCAACTGATATTCTGCCTTTCGTTCTATTTTTTATTGCTTATTGGCAACAGTTCTTTTCGCTTGTTTTATTTGAAATAACGATATCGGATAAAGGATCGAAGTATTGTTGGCACATTCATGTATGTTATTGATTTCATGTTTGCATGTGGGAGTTGAATTCGTAAATTTTCACAATCGCTATAAGCTCTAAATACCATGTAAGTCAATGTAATACCATAATGGTGATCATGAAATGGAATTCGCCGGTATTACTTTCACTTACCTATTTCAAATATAAAGAAAGTTAAAGTATTGCACTCAAAACAATTTCCGAATTCTTGTTTTCAACGGAAATAAATGTTTTAGGGCCACCATATTCCAAATTACCAAGTTCTACAATACAGTCCGGGTATACCATATTTTAGCGAGCGCGATTAAAATTAATAGTGTAATCGGTAACGAACCTTTGGGAACGCAGCTACTGAGCCTAGATCCAATAAATACGAAAAATTTATAATAAACCATATTTGAGCGAGCGCGATTAAAATTAAAGTATAATTGGTAACGAACCTTTGGGAACGCATCTGCTGAGCCTAGTATCAATAAATACGAAAAATTAAAATAAACCTATATTGATAATATTTTCCCCGCGATTATAAAACTAAAATAAAACGGACCTCCGCTAATCTGACTACCAGACCTTGTATCGAAAATGTCTAAAAATTAAAGTATCGGTTATACTTATTATTATAATCGTGACTAATTATATGTAAAAAGGCCCCTGGGAATTTTTAACAAGCCACAAAGATTAAAAACATAATGTGTAATTACAATAACCATAAAATCATGTTAATTTGATTTTTATTATTTTATTGAAATCGAAAAAGGTTGAATTTGAAATGGAAAAAGTTGAATTTGACTTGGAAAAGGTTGAATTTGACTTGGAAAAGGTTGAATCTGACTTGGAAAAGGTTGAATTTGACTTGCAAAAGGTTGAATTTGACTTGGAAATGCTATATATGGTACTAAGGAAAGTATTGCGATCGTGAAAATTTTTTATTTCACATTTTAACAGAAATAAACGTTTTGGGGTACCCTGAGTCTAAACTCCCACAAAAAAGGTCTGTGTGAGTGGGTGCGTGTGTGAGGTAAGTCTAGCACGAAAATAAAAAGTGGCAGGAAACTGAAATTTCATGTTTAAAACAATTATACGGCAATTAAAAAAAAAACAAAAAAAACTGTAAATCAGAAGAGCCACTTTATAAAATGTGTTTCGCACCTTTTTACGATTTTATCGAAAACGGTTCTAACAATTTTAAATATTAAAATCGACGAATTACAATAATACGCATGAATAGACATGTGAAGAAGCTACCCAGTGGTAGCACTTCAAATTTTTTTTTATAAACAGGTCTCGAGGCCACTGTCTTTTTAGGCGCCTACGAGGATTATCGAGTCGAGAGGTTATGGACAAGCGGGCTTGAGTGGGCAGGTAGTTTGGAATTAAAGGAGGTTTATTTATCGCGGACTCAGTCTGCAGCCAGTTGGATATTTAGGTCTCTATGGATATTTATAAGTTACAAAGTAAAGAGAAGGTAATGCTTCATATCAGTCGGACAACCAAATTTCTTATCGTAGAGTGTATGGATGAAGTTAGGAGGGCATATCATGCTCTACTAATGGATTTCTTAATGCTCTGTTCAAACAACAAGCGCTGGGCCTTACTCCTTCTTGAGGAAAAAAGAATAGATTTGATTTGCAAGGAAAAGAAGTTGTTGCACGGTTCAGAATATTTACCGGCCATGATTACCTTACGAAGTTTGTGTGATACGAAGCGGGAAAGGGATGCAGCGCATCTAGAAGTATGCTGTCGCTTAGAAAAAATAAGATCTGATACTCCATCTAGATCGGAGTGATACATGGCTACCAGATCCCTTTATGGCGGAAGCCTTAATAGGGAGGCACGGTTAAAAAATAAAATAAGCTAAGGAACATTAATGATTTTTCGTAGGATTTTGATCGTTTGTCGAGTAAGTGTTTACGTAATCGGTATCTGCGGGCAGTTTCTCGTCTTTTCAGTTTATTGTGTCAATTCCAAGTAAGCGGTTATATGGAGTCCAAAGTAACGGATTTGTTCAACAGGGATTTGTGGAATGTTGCTAAAGGATATAGAATAGAAAAAAAAAACTTTATTCTGGGACAATGTCCCTTAAGAATAACAATTATGAACTAAATAATAAATTATAAGTGGTCAAAAACAATATATAAATACAATTAAATAACACAAGAATGAAAAAAAAAAATAAAGGGTCATAGTGTCATCTTTATTTACAAATTCTAGAAAAAAATAAATAATAATAAACATAAAATGTAACTTTTACATCACAATAAAGTAAAATTCACCTAACATAAGTTGGCATGATAAAAATTAGCTTACATCTGACTGAAGATAAAGAAAATATTGAAAGAGTAGGGATTTAAAAGATGGTAGGGAAGGGGCGGATGTTTGATGGGAGAGTATTCCATTAGGAAGAGGACCGGGCTAAAAAGAGCAGTCATATTTTTTGGTTCTATGGAAAGGAGTGTGGAGGTCGGACAGACAGGATCTTGTTTCCTGGTGATGGGTTGAGGATTTAAATACCAGAAGGCTGTAGACATAAAATGGATGGTGAGTTTATGATTTGATAAAGGAATGATCCAAGGAAATATTGTCTTCGAAAGTTTCAAGTCCAACCACTTCAACCAAGAACCACTTCAACTCGTCGTAGAGGTGGGATAAGTGCGACCGTCTCGAGGTGCCGAACACAAATCTTAAAAACCAATCAAGATATAGTGGGGCAGGTAGTCATAGGTTTGCGACGAAGGGTAAAAAGAATAATATAAAATATAAATTCAAAATTGAAATGTATATTTATAATCTGATAAATTAATAATAAATTAAATTATTTGTTGGTTTTTACTACACTTCCCAAGCCTTGAGTATATGCTGAATGTAAAAAGATTACAGGGAAATCCAGTGCCCTGAATGCTCGGCTCTCCCCAAGAGGGTATAATCCACAACTAAGCCCTCGGATTAAATGGTGCTGACTATATCATAGAATTATTTATATCTTCTCTATTCATAGCAACTTGTAAAGGCAGAGGGGACGCATTCATAGGGTCTTCCCTAAGCTGAGTGCCTTTGGGCTATTCAGTCTCCGCGTCCATTGAAGTAATTTGTTAGTGGATTATGGTCGGTATTGTAACATTACTGTCTGCGATTTAAATTGAAATTTTCAAAACAGTTATTTAACTAAAGGCTTATGTAATAAAACTCTTTCCAAGAAAATGATTATTTTAAATTGATCCACTCCGCTTATTGTCACGGGCTGAGCGACAGGTGTGGATGTAAAAATAAATGATCAAAAAAAAAAATTGATCCACATCGTTACATTCAAGACTGTACCATATTCAATCTTATAATATTTTCTTGAATTTCCAAACCTGTTCTAAGACACCAAAAGATCTTTAACAGTGTAAAACCAATGGTACAAATACAATCATAATTAATAAAATTTAAAGAGGAATGAAAAAATCCCATATGAAAGTAGCTTTTCATATTTTAATCTTTAATTTAATTAGAAAGAATAGGTTTTATCTTCGAAGTCAATAAAAAATGGTAAAGGGGTCACCAGAGGTTTAGTGGCTGGTATATCAGCCTTCCATGCCAAAGGTCGCGCGATCAAACCTGGCAGAAGATCATAAGAGTTTTTAATGGGAGTAAAAAATCCTTGTGAGGTACTCATTAAAGATTCCTGTCTTCAGCGATCCTCACCGCACCGGAACTGGCCTGTCCCCTAACAGAAACAGTAAAAAGAAGGTGGCAATCCATGTGGGACGAAAGCCCATCGAGTAAGCTTAAACTTATTAAGAAAACCGTAAACCCCTGGAAAACCTCAAGCCGTAGTTCTCGAGAATAAGTCGCCATTACCAGCCTCAGAATCGGACATAGCCGACTTACCCATGGCTACTTAATTACGAGAGTCCCTCCTAAACGCTCACAGTGCAATAACATTTTATCCTTCAGACACATATTTGAAGAATGCTCCTTTTATCGCACTGTATTAAACCAGCTGGTATACCGCCCAACATATCAATGGCTCTGCGGGATGATGAGCCCGTAATAAATGCAGTCATTAAATTTTTAACAAAAATAAAACTGTTAAACAAATGAATGAAACTATCCAACATATCTATCGAGAACACACCTTCCTTATTATGTATATATTTAATTCCTTATCCTATTATTATTATTTTTTTATTGTTTAATTTATTTGTCTACCTTTTTTTTATTTCTTATTATTATTTTTATTTATTTATTTAATCATCAATTTTTTTAATCATTTTAATTCCTCTTGAACTAAGAATAAACACCTTTCAAGGATAAACCATAATAACTAACCATCGGGCGTTGATGACCCGGCTGTTGTACGCCCTAAAACCGAACAAAACAAACAAACGAACAAGATTCCAGTCCGAATTCAAAAGATAGGCAATGGTAAGGAGTCTTACTGTACCATCGTCTGATCAGCTACAGTAGTCTAAACTAACGGTAAACCAATAAAAAAAAAAAAATCTATAAGATGCAATACATACTATTTTTTTAAGGTTCATCAATTCCAAAAAATAAAATAAACTAAACTTGGTTTTACTAATTCATAAAACAAAAATCACTTTTTTCCTTTTGCATTACAAAAAAGAAATAAATGCTGGAATATAGTGTGGAGCAATAAAACTAAGTGCACATATGGCCATCTAGTGACATTTACAGGTACTCACTCCTATGGGGACCAGAATCCCCTGAGAGACGGAACAAAAAAATAGACATTTTGAAAGCACGTGTGCCTCTGTGAACTCCATAATTTTTTAGATTAATTCTTCGTCGTATTGGAGGAGTAGGAAAATAGGCCGTCCCAGAACAGAACAATAACTATAGAGGAGAGACCGCCCCACCCTTACATCAGAAAGATATGTATGGCAATAAAATTTATCCTCGTTCAAAATTTATATAAAACTAATAGATTGTAACCTAATACCATAATATAAACTTATGTTCAAATGCAGTCCACTGCATTCACTTAACTAACCAGCCATGAATATTATTAATGATAGAAATTATAAAAAACTACAATATCAGTACATATAAATTAGAGTGTAGACTAAAAAAATCAAGAAACCGTTGCTCGCAAAATTGAATAATATAAGCTGATAGACTCCCAGCAAGACAAAACGATTAGCGGAAACAGCCTGCCTTTGTAGACACACGACCTCATATTTTTTTTATCTGCGTCAGAGATATCAGTGATTATCGACATACACAGTGAGAGTCTGATGTACAAGTATTTTGTGAAATTTTCGGTCTTCTGCCGATGTGTTTGGTATGTGTTGATTTTCCCCATTTCCGGTTTTGAGGGTAACATTCATACAAGTTAACATCCCATTGCCATCCAACATGAGAACAATAGCGAAGGGACTGACCAAATAGGGCGGGAGTGGAAGAAGGCAGCTAGTGAGGGAGGGATCTTTTATGGAAAGGGTTTCGGGTGTCTGGGGCTGAGATGAAACCCGAGATGTTGGCCCCGGTAAAAGCCCTTAGCCCGATCGCAAACCCCCTCCACTTCTCCGCTTATTGTACTCTAACTTCTCTAAAAATAAGCCATCCGTTTAGTACATTTAGCTTTTATATTGTATATATATATATATATATATATATATATATATATATATATATACGAAGACTGTTTCCAGATTAAGTTCCCAAACTAAAAATATCATACAGCAAATTACAAGGTTACCTTGTTTCTTTTGTTAGGCTGAAGATATGTCCGGTAACTCTTGTTTGTGTACATTATATGAAAAATATAAAACACTAACATAATTTTTTTTTACTTTTTTATATAGTCCCCTATCATATATCTTCTAGAATCTCTGCTTTTTCTTCCTCGTTCTTCTCTAAATAGTCACGTCCGGCGACAAAACCATGACAAATCGGGCGGTTCTCCTTAGATCCTCCAACGCAAGAGAAACACCCCAATCATCAGTCCTTTCTAAAAATTTAATCATAGGAGAAGATATAGTGTAATGCACCGTTTTCTGGTCTAGCCAGGTATATTTGCACCTTTCAGTCGCGCATCTGCCCTCTAGTCCGTTGGAATATTCGATTCCCATCCGCCCTTAAGACTATTGGCCGGTTTTCACCCGTAACCCTTGGCAGGAGCCCTCACGGGTTACCATCAGCCGGAGCCAGCTGAACCTATGTTTTTTAAAAGAGGTGTAACTCTCTCCCTCCTCCTTTCGCAGACGGGCCAGGAACCATTCTTGGTAGAGTTTGAAGGTTTTTCTGCTTACATCCATCTTAACACGTTCAGCGCGGAAGGATAAATTCCGTAATTATCTACAAGAGTATCACTGGGTCGGCCCCGTATTCTTTCCTGAGTTTAAATGTATTCAACCTCCTGAAAATTGATTAATTTAGGCAAAATTATTTTTTTTTCTAATCCATAGGTTTAGGTGAGAATACCACGGCAGCAAGACGTTAATGGATCCATAGAAAAGTTTATTAACATCATGTAAGTTGTATTTATTAATAATTTATTTTCCTTATCAAAACAATTTTTCACTTCATATAATTAAATTTTATGATCATTTTGAAAAAGGAAATGACTTTGATTTCTTTCTGAGGTTCGGTCTCCTTTCTACCCCCTAAACATAACCTTTTTCATACTTTGGAAAAATAAAAATAAAATCACTTAAAAACGAGGCTCCCCTCCCCGCATTATCGAGTGGCTTATCATTTCCCAGAATAATCATTCTGTCTTTTGACCCCGTCCTGCACCAGAGGTCGAAATTTGAACCTCAGAGAGGTGGGAAGTCAAATGACAGTTCTATTTTTTATGGGAATATGCCAATTATAGAAGTTTGAAACATATAGACATTATTTTTTTCAACTCCTAGAAAGATCCAAAGTGAATGTTTACCTTTTGCATGCTCAGTAATAGTGGAAAGTTAGATAAGGGTTAAATTGAGCCCGTACCGCACTGAACGTGTTAAGGAGGTCCCGCAACTACTTAAGCTCTGATTTTAATTAATTATCTATCCTTAATTCCTTTTAAATTCACTTTTTATCAAATGTATAGTGAGGGAAAGTATTGAGGTCGTGAAAATTTTCGAATTCGAGATTCCACCGGATATACACGTATTAGGGGCTACTGTCTTTCGGTGTCATAAAGGTTATAAAGTATTTGACTAATAATACACATTTATTCATAGCAGAGTACATATTATTATACATAAAAACATGGTCCAGCGAGGCTTTGTTATTATCGAGAATACTGAGGTTCTAATTTACCACATTACATAACGTTAATGTACCTTTGGACATGACTGCAATTACTACAATATTATAGTCCCCATTAACAAGAAAGGAAAAGGTCAAAGTGACTGCTCGAACTACAGACCTATTTGCCTGTCACCCGTGATCTATAAAGTTTATACCTCTATTCTCGAGAGCCGGTTGAGGCCAATAGTGGAGCCTATTCTGCAGGAAGAACAGAGTGCATTTAGACCCAACAGACAAACTCAGGATCAGATATTCACCCTGCGGAACGTGATCGAGAAGTCCTGGAACCATGGCCGAAACCTCTATCTGACGTTCTTAGATTTGAAGGCGGCAATCGATTCGGTACCTAGGAAAGAAATTTGGGAAGCCTTGTGGGCAAAGCACATTCCTCAGAAATTGCTGAAGGCTATAAAGTCAACATACCAAGAGCCAAAGGGTGTAGTGCGCTTAAATGGGCAAGAATCCAAAGAGTTTAGGATGGAAAAGGGAGTAAAACAGGGCGATTCGCTAAGTCCCCTTTTGTTGCAAAAGACGAACAGCCAGAATGCACATGGGCCAATGGAACCTGTATCCTGTTGTTATACAGTTCCTCTTGTTTGCTGATGATATAGTCCTTATAGCGAATCCCCATAGCAGCTTCAGCAGGCAGTGACGAAGTGGAATGAGGAACTGAAGAGAAAGAGAATGACTATCAATTCCAGAAAAAGCAAGGTTCTTCAAGTTGGTAGAGCTCAAGAAAATGTACAGATCTCCTGTGATGGAGAATTGATGGAGGTGGTGACAGATATCACGTATCTAGGCACGGTGATCAGTAGATCTGGGAAATTGGATTCTGAAATCTCAAGTAGAATTTCCAAAGCTAATTCCGTCTATTACCATATCTGCAACACGGTTATCGAAAAAAGAGAAGTAGCACGGAACGTGAAGTTACACCTGTTCAAGTCCATTTTCTACCAGTGCTTCTCTATGGAGCAGAGAGCTGGATTGTGAATGGAAGGCTACAAAGTCGCATCACTGCCTCAGAAATAAAGTTTCTAAGAAGAATTGTAGGGAAGACACGGAGAGACTGTGTCCGGAATGAAAGGTGGTTAATGTATGCTCTGTTCTGGAAGTCCTAGACAAGAGGCAATTGGGATGGTACTCTTCGAAAAAATATATATGTTAAAATAAAAAAAAAAAAAATATATATATATATATATATATGTATATAAAAATAAATATATATATATATATATTGTATAAAAAAAAAAAAATATATATATATGTAATAAAAAAAAAAAATATATATATATATATGTAATTTAAAAAAAAAAAAATATATATATATATATAAAAAATAATATAATATATATATATATATATATATATATAATATTATTAAAAAAAAAGAAAAAAAAAATATATATATATATATATATATATATATATATATATATATATATAATTCATAATAGGTGATAGGATTCTCCTTTTAGTTTATTTATTATGTTTAGCTACACCTAAATATAAAACTAGAATTAAATTATCATATGCTTCTGGCATTTAATTTTTGTAAGTTTGACTGATTTAAAACATCTTTTTTTTTTAAGAATATAGAAATAACGTAAAATCTAATAAATAATTAATAATGTAAATACCTCGCTCGGGTACAGGCTCTGTGGTCCTCGGACCCAGGCTGACCTGAGTGCTCCTCCTGTTTAGGACCCCTACCAGGGCGGTACACCGGAGGACCACGCTGGTTCCAGAGAGGTGCCCGGCCTCCAGCCGCACTTCCAGGCCCAGCTGGCTGATCGTGAGGCCGTCCCCGATCTCGTAGATCCTCGTTCCAGGAAGTCCAACCTGGAAGCAGTTCCATAGTGTTAATCTTAAAACGATGATGGAAGAAAGGTTGGCTTCAGCATGAATTAAGGATAAGTTGGTAAAATCATAAACGAAATTGGACCAAATGAGTATGTGGCCGCCTTTGATGTATAATATAAAAGCTGCAGATGATTACACAATGGTTTATTATTTCCAAGTAACTATATTGTTTATAAAGCTGTTTACAGGAAATCAATAAATAATTCCATGTAAAATGGCATGTTACTACTGCTGATTTCAAAACGTTATATACGCTGTATCTCTGCTAGTTCTGAACCAATTCCAATGATTTTTTCATCATTTTGTGGAAATTTAATTCTCTATCTCATAAATAAATTTGTGGTATTTATATATTAATTAGGAAAATTATATATTAATTACGTATCTTGGAACATAAGCCCTAAAATTTTGAGGGGGAGCTGTTTTTTTTTTTTTATTTGTTTGGAGGAAAACAAAATAAAAATAATAAACCAAAAGCATTTATACCGGACTTCGTTACTATTTCATTTTCTTTTCTTTTGATTTCATCAATAATTCAAATAAAATTTTCTGATTTCAGAAGACGTTACATTTTTTCTCTATCATCAATAATAACCGAGTTATAGAAAATCAAATCTCTTCCAAGTTGTGGCTTGACCTTATAAATTGTTTTGTTTTTTCTTCATCGCGGTGTCTTGATCTAGAAAACCGTTTCAATTTTTCCGTATTGTAAAAATATATAAGTAGGTACGGAATTTCAGTGGGTTGTAGAACGGACAATAATGGAACGATCAAAAGTTTTAGTTCTAAGTCTTTTAGGGGAGTCAAATGATGATTTAAAATTAAGGAAGCTGTGAATGTAAGGAGATTGTTTGGGGTCAATGGATTTCTATGAAGTGTTTTATTAAATTGGAGAATGGGGCCAGTAATTGAAATTAGTGTGATGTGCTTACAAGATTTTTTTCATTTTGGAAAAATCACAGAAACCAAACAGCTGAAAAATTGCTGTATTATACATATCAAATTGTATATAATATTCCATTTACGGACACAATACATAATACAAAAGCGGAATGGCAGAATGGCGGATAGCTCAATGAGAGAGAGACAGAGAGGGAGCTATCACTATTCAGCTAGTGAGAGGCAATTTCCTGTGAAATGAAATAAGGCGGGGGTCCGCCAGTGAAATATGAAATTGGCATTTTCTATTCCTTAGGCCATTAGCCGAGTTCGCCAGGGCGTACTCTTCTCATTTCGGGGGTTCTCCCCTCCCCCCTACTCCCCACTAACTCCTCCCCTAATTCTCCTCCCTCCCCGAATCTACTCACCGCTGGGGTTTTAAGGTCGCTCCTTTGATTGATTCTGTCCCCGGATCTCGATAAAACTTCCGACTTCTTATAATATTTAACTCCGCCCTTATTCCTATCGTTTTCAGGTCAATGGGTAATTCGATATTTGTACCGCTTTCAAAGGGGCGGATCTTTTACGATAAACATCGTTTTTTATCTTTCTTTTTTATTCTGCTGAGTAGTGAATTTATAATGGCTGGGTCCTGACTATTTAAATTTCTTTTTTCAACCTAATTATTTATTGGAACTCGCTGGTATTATGAGCCATATTTTTTAATCCTAAAGTATTACTCTAGTTCTGATTATGGGCTACTGTTACAGTGGCAATTAAATCATTATTTAGTTGTTTTTTTTAGTGTACTATGTTCGGTGGCATGGAGGGTAATAAAATGATTATCTTAAAATACATATATATTTATTAAATAAAGTCATGGCCGCTACAACTGTACTACTTACGTATCGCTATGTGACTATTACTTTGCCATCTAGCTGTTACTGATGTTTCATCTGCCAAAACTTGTGATTAGTGAGTTTTTAAACTAATGAACCTATTAACAATCGCACATAGAGAGGTGAGTGCACTTATTTTCATAACGCACGTAATAGATAGTTAACTGCCTGGGCTAGATAATAGGAGGGAATAAATCCCTTCTGTACACTTTATCGTGTTTATAAGGTCTCGGTCAAGACTGTTATCAGCTACGAGATCGTAACAAAGAACTTGCATATATATTTTCTAGATTTATTTCTCAAAGACTATTTTGTTTTATTATTAGTATATTAAAACGCCGAGGCGTCTGAAAAGAAGATGGCCTCGAGACCTTCTTGTGTAGATTCACTACTAGAGTGCTGCCAATGGGCATTTTCTCTTCATGTTTTTTTTTTTTTTTCCTTCATGTGTATTATCATTGTAGCATATTTACTTGATGCATGAACATACAGTTGTAAATTTCAATAAATGAATTAAAAACAAAATTAAATAAGACATATAATTACACATAAAAATACATATAAAACATGGTACGGCAAGGCATTATTATTATGGAGAATACTGAGGTTCCGATTTTCCACAAAATATAACTAACATAAAGGTACCTTTGACATATCTGCATTATTGTTCCCTAGCTTGACCCCCGACCTGCTTCGTCCGTGGCTGGATTTCCGCTTCCCTTCTTCGGCGGGCTAAGACTCCCCAGGTAATCCTCTATTCCGGCACTAGCAGTGGAGGGATCTATTTTTTGTATAGCCCTTCTAAGAAACGTTTTTGCTTGTAGCCCGGAAACTATTCTATTTTAAATGATTCTAAATTATTTCTATTCATCCCAGTATTCTCGATACATAGCAAGTGTAAACAATAAATACTACATCTTTGTTTTTTATGAGAGCAGCTGGGTTGTCCTAGATTATTATTTGTTTGTATATATATTTTTTTAAATTAGTTGTGATTTTGTATAGTAATGTAACGTAAGCATTTAATGTAACGTAATGTAAAATTTTAATTATTAAGAGAATAGTGCAAGTCGGTTTGGTGAGAGCATGGCGTAGAGTAGTAGTGTGGTGGTCGGGGTAGAGAGAAAGAAGGACTCGCGAGGGCCACGTTTTCGAAATATTAATCGGTTTTCCCGGATTCCATTTGATGGCAGCCTCTCCAGACTTTGCCGAAACGCAAGAGTGGATTATCAGAAGTAGAGTAACGAGAGGAAATAATAGGACTCAGGAAAAGTTTAGTATTTATTTCAAAGACTTTTTTACTTTCACTTACTATATATAGTAAGTGGAAGTATTGCGATCGTGAAAATTTTCGAATTCCAGTTTTCAACGGAAATACACGTTTTAGGGTCCCCTGAGTCCAAATAGCCAAGTCCCGCAAAAGGGTCTGTGTGTGTGTGTGTGTGTGTGTGTGTGTGTCTGTGTGTGTGTGTGTGTGTGTGGTAACTCCCGGGCGGAAACGGTAAGTCCTATGAAACTGAAATTTCATATTTAAGACAACTATACGCCCGAGACGCGACAAATCTTTTTTTATCTAAATGAGCTTACGAGAAGAACCACTTTATACCATGCATTTTGCAGCTTTTTTCGATTTTCTCAAAAACAGTTCCGACGATTTTGATTAAACTCGATATATCGATGTAAAATTTAATGGGCTTTATTATCATGTAGGTTTTTTTTAGGTTTAAAAATGGTCTGACAGGGCTTAAATGCCTATATTTTAAATTTTCTTTTTCTAAAGTACTTTTAATTTTGTAGATTCAATAATAATAATTAGATTATCTTCTTAACGCTGATGAAAAACTAGTAAATATATAAATTGAATAAATTCGATACCCAACTAAAGGAGAAAACAGAAAAAATATTTTTTTAATGCAATTTTCCGTTTTTGAACATAAGAGCAGTAATATACATGTATGATATACCGTTGGAAAGCTAAAGATTTTAGAAAAATTATCATCTCATACACAAGCTTTTAAAAGTTAATAGAGAGTGATGAAATGAACATAAAACTAACTGATTATTTTAGATAATAATATAATAGATTTTTGATACAAACACATGTTTCTATAGCAATTTAATTTAATTAATTCCTTAATAATTTCACGTATTTTTATCTCTAACTGTATTTGCAAATTCTTTCATTGATTTTAAAAATGGAGGTAAGTGAAAGTCGTGTGTTGCCCGCACCAGATTTTTTTTTTATAAATTCAAGTTTTTAAGAAGTTTACAATTAATTACAATTTTCGTTAAGCCATCAGGAGGTATTTTTATTTTGTTTTCATCAATTAAAAAATATCTGTATTTTCATTTGTTATTATCTCAGCTCATATTTTTATCCTTTTTTTAACCAACCCTAGCCTATCTGGGGGATGTTTTTTTTTTTTTTTTGTTTTGGTATTTTATTTTAATTTGATTCAAAAGTACCTAGTAGTGATTGGGGCGGACCGCATTTATCAATCTCAGGATCTCCAGCTGCTTAGGAAGAATCGCAATAATTTGATTGATTCTCTTGAGAATAATTTATTCAGTAGGGACGTACATTTTGCACTCAACAGTGAGTATAATATCATATTCAGAAAGATCTCAAGTCTGTCATTTTCTTTGCCTTCAGCTTACACATAAACATATTAAGACTAGTAGCTCCAGTTCGCTTAGCTAATAAAAAATGCTCCATAATTTATCTGAATAGAAGTAAAATTAAATTTCAATCCAATTCCTCCTGCAGGTTCTATACTTTGAATAAACCCGATAATTTATTCCATAGTATTTTAATTTGCCCGTCCTACATGCAAATAAGATAAAAATACTTAAAGAAATATATATCACACTTTGCCGATGAGGAACAACAGTTAATTCATTTATTAAGTTTCTAAGAGCCGGATGACAAGAATAAATTGGATGATTTTTTTTTGATTTTTTACCGGTTTAATGAATATCAGAAATCAGTTGTTAACTCAATAATAACTTATATCACATGAATGTGTTAGTATATATCTTTCAGTTGTATACCATAATCAATAATTAACCAGCAGTTAAGCTGATTTAATATGACATTGCTAAGATGTTTTTATTTTTATTTTAAATTGTATAATTTTTTTAGTTTGTAATTATTATTAGTATTCAGATCTTTTCTTTTTTGTATATATATATATATATAGTTTTTTTTAATATATGTATATATATATATATATATATATATATATATATATATATAATTTTTTTTTAATATATGTATATAAATATACTAGATAGGGAAAATTTGGAACTCCCACTGTAGTATCATCCGATTAGGTACATTAACATAAAGCGAAGCTAAATGAATAAACAAACAAACTTTACAATCAATTAACTAAACACCAAAATATTGTGTATTCTAATGCTAATAGGTTATGAAGCAACTATACCCAAACCAATCATCACTGAAATCATATGGTTTTTACAAAGCAATCTTAAATGTTTGTTAAATATTTAACGTCCCTTTTGTGCTGCTAGGGGTTAATCAGACTATGCTACGTTAAAGTTAAATTTTGCCTTTTTAGACTTAATTAGATGGAGATCTTGAACAAGTATCAGACATCCCAAAAGCTATGCACCGCCATTTTATGTCCTGCCCGAAGGGCTGCATAACAAAGAATTGTTTACTCCCATTAAAAATCTAGAGAGTCACCTGCCGTATTTGAACCCGCCACCATTAAATAAGAACTCTAAGGTGCTAGACGCTGCACCACAGGTGACTCCCTCGCTATCTTAACGTCCATATCTTAGCAAAATGTTAAATATTCGCAAGTTTCAAATGGGTCATAGGAGGTACATTAAAATTAAAAGTGTGTAAGATCAGTGCGTATGCGTAGGCGCATTCAGGTTATTAATGAACATCGACCATTAGCAAATTCTGAATGAAAGGATCACTACTCTGAAATTGAAGTTATTGAGTCAATTCCGCATTGTTGGATTCCTGGAAATCAATTGTGCCATTGTAGGCAGAACTGTAGACTATAGACCTTTTGCAAGTGTTAGTCGTTGTAGCTTTTGTGTTATTCTGTTAGTGATATATTTTGTGATGAAAAGCTTAAAACTAGGAAAAATCTAGTGAAGTGAAATAAAATTGAACATATCATCAATGACTGTAAATAGTTTATTATAATGTCAACGAAATAAAAACAACATTTAAAATGACTAATGAGCAAACAAGAAAAGACAGTTTATATAATGCATTTTGCACCTTTTTACGGTTTAATGATATGTCGATTTAAAATTTGATGTGCTTTAATATCAAAAAGGCTACATTTTTTGAAAATTCACCACAAAAACACTACGGCAACATCGATGATCATAACATTTAGACGTTGTCATCAGCTGGTTATTTTTAAAATGGCGGCCGATTAAAAGCGATTTAATTCAATAACACAGTTATTTTTTAAGGTGTGTTTGTTAAAAAAAAACGCGAATAATTATAAAAAAGAGAGAAAAGAAAAGGAAAAAAAATGAAAATTTAACCAAAAAACAAACACCAATAACTCAGTTATTTTTGAAGATAGATAAAAGTATTAATAGAGTTTTAGAATCAGTAGAGTGCGATTGTATTTTTTTTGTTTAAATGTTTATCTGTATATCCAAGTTAGAAATTATAATAGATGTTATTTATTATTATTATTTAAGATGGAGAAAAATCGAAAAGATTTTGAGATCAACACAACGCGATGAACAAAGAAAAGAAAAGAGAAATCTTATATAGTCAAGCTACAACGTATGGTACAACCTATTTTTCCTAATTCATAAAAAAAAAAATCTGGTGCGTGCAACACACGACTTTCACATACCTCCGTTGCTACAATCAATTTAAGAATTTTTAAATACATTTAGAGATAAAAATAAATTATTAAAAAAATAGAATGAAGTGAAACATTATGAAACTTATAAAAATTTCCTATCTATACGATTTGTCCAAGTGATACAAATTTGATCTTTGAGACTAATCTGGTTCCGGAGTTATAAAAGTCTCGTAAATGTTAAAATGATGTTTTATTTAAAAAAATATCAACTCCAATAATTTTGCATATTTAAGAACTAAACAAAAACTATAATGTTAATGAGAGTATTTATACAATTTTTGTCCTTACAACACATTACCTAAGTCGTCAAGTAAATGATTTTAAAAAATCACGAAAAATTACATCAACTGATACCTTTGGCGCGCTATGAGAAGAGAGGTTAGAAATGATTTGATTTTATATATTTAAAAAACAAACTGGATCTCAGCCACTAAATATTATTCTATCGTATTTATTATATAGATATATAACCTGTATGATTTATAACATTTTTTACTCAGTCCTGTTTGAGATATTTTACTAAAAATATTATTAAGCAAGAAAAAAATCATGCTTTGAATATCTATTTTGAAAAAAGGATATAGCTTACACGATCAAAATTTCTAAAACAAGTAGAGCAATGATAAGGCTGTATAAAAAAAAAAATAATTAAGCGTGAAAATCATTTTTAACCTCCCTTGTCATAGCGCGCCAAAGGTTTCAGTTGATGTATTGGGTTGATGCAAAATTAATGCAGGTTTTTAATAGGTATTGTAAATACGCCATATCTTTACTTTAACCATATATATTTAATCAAAATAATTTCCATCTGAATCAATGCACTTTTGCCAACGTTCAACAAGCTTTCTTATTCCACCAGAAAAAAAATCCGAATCCTTGGACTCAATGAAATCACGAAAAGAATTTTCAATGTCGTCCTGGTTTTGAAAATTTTTCTCCCTCAAAAAGTTGTCCAGATGCCTGAAAAAGTGGAAGTCTGTAGGAGAGAGGTCAGGTGAATAAGGCGGATGTTGGAGAACTTCGTAGCCCAACTCGTGCAGTCGTCGAAGCGTTGGTTGTGCAACGTGTGGTCTGGCGTTATCGTCGTTTGATTGGTGTGGCACCCACTTGGCCAACTTTTTTACCTTACCAATTGCTTCCAAGTGGCGTACAACTGTGGATTGGTTCACACCGAGTTCCGCCGCCATTTCTCGTGTGGTTTTGGTTGGGTCTTCTTCCACTTTTGACCTCAGCTGGTCGTTGTCCAGAGCAAGATGACGGCCCCGACCTTCCTTGTCTTCGAGGTCGAAATCTCCTCTGCGAAACTTCTGGAACCAACGCTGCACCGTGCACTCATTAATAGCCCCCTGACCCCACACTTCATTAATATTACGAGCCGTTTGCGCAGCGCTGCGCCCTAATTTAAATTCGTAAAAATAAATTTGACGAAAATCGCACTTTGACATTTTCGATTCAAGACCTTTGAACACACTGAACAAAACGATTTTACTAAACAAATTCATGGTGAAAGAGAGGGTATTAGATAAGGTTTGTTTTGGTATAATAATGATCAATGTTAGGATTAGCTTTGTTTACACAATTGGAATTAAGATATTGCAATAGAGGAAACCTGCATTAATTTCGCATCAGCCCAATAATTATTCGTGATTTTTTATAAACAAATTTCTTAGCTACTTAAGTAATGTGTTGTAAAGATTAAATTTTTTAAAATACTCTCATTATCATTCTAGTTTTTGTTTGGTTCTTAAATATGCCATATTACCGGAGTTAATATTTTTAAAAGAAAACGTTATTTTAACATGTAGGCGAGTTTTATAACTTTCGAACCAGCTTAGCCTCAAAGACCAAATTTGTACAACTTAAATAGATCGAATAGATAGGTAATTTTTATTAGTTTCATAATTTCTCACTTAGTGCCTTTTGAGATATTTCCGCGTAAACATCGCGAAAAATCAATTTTTCCCAATTTTGAAAATTAAGAGAATCAGAAAGGTTTTTCCATTACATGGTTTTGCCCGTAACGCTGACTTGAAACGGCTGTAACACTGATAGTATTGGCCCGAATTTTTTTTTTTATATATGCTTTTATATTCACAAAAGGATAGAGAATAAGTGGTCAAATTATTACGAAAATCAAAAATGTCGAGCGGCAAAATTAATGGAAATTTGACGATTTTAAATGGATTGACCCATATATATATATATAATATATATATATATATATATATATATATATATATATATATATATATATATATATATATATATATATATATATATATATATATATACATATATATATATATATATATATATATATATATATATATATATATATATATACATACATTGTTGAGGAATTTTGTTAAAAAGTAACTAGACCACAAGCGTTTATTTTATTTGTTTTAGGGAGACTTGGTCTAGAATAAAGACATTTGCTTACATCATTTTTATTAATATTCATTTGTAGTTGTGCTATTTCAATTTGAATGCGTTGCGAGCCCTATAAATGCAATGATAATCCCAAAAGGTTTATTTTACATCAAATCCAGCACAGCTTGAAATAATATCGAGAAAATAGGAAAACTAGAATTGTGTTGGAAATAGTAGAGGATCGAGGACAGTTGTCATCCATCATTGCCAGGCAGGAAAAAGGGACGTTTATTTCCACGTGTCCGCTAAATATCACTTCCAAATCCCTCCAGCAAATATCTACCGTAATATCACAACAGAAATAGATAACGCTTATTATAAATTCTTACAATTTGTTTGTATATACAATATAACGTTATAAAACAATTATATGACATCTCCATATAATTATTATGTTATTACGCCATAGTAAAAATATATCATTTTTATATATGGCCTAATTAACCATTAAACGGTGAGGTGAAATTTATAGTCAAAATTGGTGAGGTGGGGTCTCTCAGACCCCAGATCTAATTTTT
Organism: Piezodorus guildinii; assembly: GCA_023052935.1. Classification (NCBI taxonomy): domain Eukaryota; kingdom Metazoa; phylum Arthropoda; class Insecta; order Hemiptera; family Pentatomidae; genus Piezodorus; species Piezodorus guildinii. Next base: position 25,163,286 of record CM041297.1, on the reverse strand, counting down.
TTCAGTTGATGTAATTTTTCGTGATTTTTTTAAACCATTTTCTTAGCTACTTAAGTAATGTGTTGTAATGACCAAATTTTATAAAATACTCTCTTTATCATTATAGTTTTTGTAATGAAAGAAAATAACAATCGGATAAATATACAAGTAGTGCGAATTTCATGACTAAATGAAGGACAAAAGAGCAAAGGTATTTTTGTTTAAATCCTAATTTAAAAAAAAAATTTAAATTTAATTTTAAAAACATCTAGAATTGTTTATTTATGTAAAATAAGTTAATTCAACCTATTTTCAATAGGTACCATTACCAAACAATGCTTATTAAATTGAATAAATGCCTGAAATTATAAAAAACCTTTTATTTATACTTTTTTTGTAATGTTATATTTTAAGAATTTTTTATTTCTAAACTTCTAAAAGTTTATTATATTTAAAAAACGGAAAATGATTAAAAAATGAAACTTTTATATTGTAAATAAAGCATGCACTGCTAAAATTAGGCACAGTTTTTGCAATAGGAAACCGAACATAGTCCACAAATATTTTGTTCACATTTAATACAAACTATAGATGACTTCCTATCCTTGTTTCTTAGACAAAAATAACATATTTTTTTCTTCGGAGGGGCCTCCTGACTATATGTGTTAGATTCTTCTGGGTTTCATTCCTAATAAAGATTGAGATTTAAACCTAAGCTCCGAGGGATGTCTGGGATTTTTTGACTCTCTGGTCATGTGATCCTTTAACAAAGATGATTCCAGCTTCTTAATCAAATTAAAAAGATGTGTAAAATGACAAGATCACGAGACATTTCATTCAACAAATTGGTAAAGACACTTTCAGTAAATCCTAAGAGTAATGGTGACACTGTTACCATCGCAAAGCAATACCTATAAAAGCCGGCTAAAAAATTATGCTATAATACAATCATGTCGAGACTAGAAATGTCAGGTTTTCACAAGCCGATCGGATAGGGACAATGGGATTCACAAAACTTTAACGAAGCCCTGAGATCATGTAGATCTCACTTCGCCAATTAAAGGTTAATATTCCTCAATAAAAGAAACATTTTTCACTTTTACTTACCTATATAAGAAATATATAGTAAGGGAAAGTATTACGATCGTAAGAATTTTCAAATTCTACTTTTCAACAGAAATACATGTTCCAGAGTCCTCTGAGTCAACATGACCGTCCCGCAAAAAGGTCTGTGTGTGGGTTGAGTCTAGTTTGAAATCCATTAGCTGTATGAAACGGAAAATTCATTTTTTAGGAGTGTATATGCTTTAGATGTTACATCAACTTTAACGAAATCGTCCAACTTGAAGAGTCACTATATACCATGTATTTCGCACCTTAAAAACGGCTCTAAATATTTTGATTAAACTTGCTATGCCTGTGTAAAATTTAATGCATTTTGTTGTTGTTGATGTTGTTTTGGTTTTAAGGGCAAAAAACTGCGAGTGGTTATTATTGCCCAAAACATCTTCAAAAGACGATTAACTTACCTATGATGAAGAGCAAACAAAAAATTATAATAAATAAATAAAAAATAATAATAAATAAAAAATAAGATAAATAAATAAAAATTGTGAGTAAAATATGAAAAAAATGCGTAAAATAGCCTGAATGTGTTAAATGAGGTGATATAAACGAATGTTCTTTACCAATTGAATGACACCGTCGACGGCCCGATCACTATCGCTCAATGCCTCCGAGACTTTACGTGGTACGCAACATTTTACAAATTCCCTACTATAACGAGGACACTCTTCAAAAATATGACTTACTGTGAGAGCCACTTTACACAGTTGACATCGAGGTGGATCCCTTCGTGCCATGAGGTGCTCATGAGTGAAACGGCAGTGTCCTATCCTCAGGCGGGCGATAACTACCTCCTCACGCCTGCACTTTCTTGATGATGAGACCCAGCAGCTGATGGTCGGTTTCACATACAAATGCATTTTGTTATGATCTGGTTTAGTTCTGATTAAAATAGTCCGACTGAGCTTAAATGCCGATTTTTAAATTTTGTTCTTCTAAAGTACTTTTAATTTTCCAGATACCAAAAAAAAAAAAAAAAAAAAAAAAAAAAAAAAAAAAAAAAAAAAAAAAAAAAAACTACATCGTCCGATTATTACTAATGAAATGGGATAAATATACAAGTTGAACGAATTTTATGTATAACTAAAGGAGAAATGAGCAAACGTTGTTTTTTAAGAAAGTAGAGTAAGAAGGCCAAAAGCATCTTCAGAAGACAAATAACTTAGCTATGGTAAAAAAATATAAAATAATATAATATTTATTTATAATAATAATAATTATATATATATGTACATCTAGTTTTCTGAGAGAAAAGGGCGAAATTGATTCCAAAATATATGTGTCATTATATATTTAGATAATTATTTCTCACCTGAACATACGAATGGTATTATAGTATAGATTATGGTATAATATACCGTTAAAAAGATACATAATTTTGAAAAACTGCTTCTATAGAAAGTTGGGGAATATTATGTAATGTGGCGAATTGGTCATAAACTTTAGTGACATAAACTGTTATTACTGGACATCCGTTTGTATTTTAATATTATATAATTATGTTACAAAATAAATAAATCTAAACCATACTTAAAACGAAATTGAATAAAATTCTTTTTTTTTATTTATAGTAATTTACAACTGTACTAAAGAATACAATAAGTAAATGAATAAATTTCTTAAAATATGTTTACTTTCCCTTACCTATATTTATTAACTCTAACATTATTAAATAGTTCTTAAATTAATTTTATAAACCGAGGTAAATGAATGTCATGTGCTGCTCTCACCAGCTTCTTTTTATCTCAAGAGAAAGATGAGAATAGAAAGTAATTTAAAATTCCCTACCTTTTAATATAATTTCAACATTTTCGACTAGACCAGAAGCCAATGTATTTTAGATGTAGTAGGGTTACCGTCTACGTGATTTCAATAAAATGAACTCAGATATTAGATTAGTTGTTTTTTTTTACTATTCTTATTCAAAACTTTTCTATATCTTCTTTGGAATACAATTTTTTTTATCCAGGCAAAAACAGAAATGCGTTATACGTGTAATTGAATATTCAATTTTTAATTAAAGAGTGATACGATGACATGGATAAACTAAAACGATTTTCTTCTATTCTGAAAAATAATAATTTAAAAAGTATGCATTTAGTGAAAGTGGAGAGTTAAAAGTTCGGCTTTCCTTGTGTGACAACCAAATAGTGCTTGGAAAAATATTACCATATGTTATACCTTATGGTAAACACTTGATTATTCTTTTTTAACAAACAATGTTTGTTTAATTTTATAAAAAACGGAGGAAACACGAAATGTTTTAACAATTAATTTATATAAATTAAAACCCGGAAAAGACAATTGATAACATCTACCACACAGGCTTAGGATCTACAGGAAGTCTTTAATATTTATAGCAAATTTTCAGCCATGGAGAAGGAATAGGATACCAACCTATGCCATGTACAATCTTAATGTACTATTGGATACCTACCAGTTTTTGGAAATATGCCGTCTTAAAGGATTTTAGGGTGAATTATTCAAGAAAATATATGCTAACTCCAGAGGAAGTATTTTTTTTTTCAACAATGATTTTTATTGAGTAAAATTACAATCTGTCCCAATTTGGACATCAATAGTATTGGTGAAAGATATCATACATACTACATTCATACAATATTTACACCGCATAAAATTACAATAAAATATATATACAATAATGAACAATACAATAAAGTCAAGAAATCACTCATACCTATATACACATACACACACTCATACATACATCACATTGAGTGAATAATCTAGCCACTGCTAGAACTCCAATATATACATATTTACAAAAGGTCGCGGGGCCACTGCCGTTTCAACCTTCTAGGTGGGTTGTATGGATGAGTGTAGCTGGATAGGGATTGAGCAAGAGGATTAGGATGATGAATGAGGTTCTGGTGGAATTTGGAAAATTTGGATGGAATTAGGTCTTTAATAAATGGAACATTAAGGTCGTGGTGCAAGGTATAGTTGAAGACATAATAAGGAGCATTTACTATTGTACGGAGGAGAGGATGTAATAAATAGATTAAGTGAACTCTACTGGGTGAAGCTTGCTGCGTGCTTAAATACATTTTTCAAATGCACATTTTTTGTTCCATTATTTTAATTATTTCACTACTATAGATCATAATGTTACTACGATTCAAATTTAATCATTATTTTTACCTCAGTTTTAATTTTCTATTATGTAGACTACATTTGTACCATTATATTAAATAGAACCATCTCATCTATTTATATTTATCACATTAATAAATCCATTCATATAGTACTTAACGTTTCGAGGTCCATACTGCCTCATCTTCAGAACTATTCATTATAAAATATATTTTCCACATTTAAACAATATAGGTCATTATCATTTTAAAGTTTATTTTCATTAGTTTTTCACAATTGTCATAATTATTAATATTGTCATAATTATTTATTTTACTATCACACACACTTCTATAATATAAAATATTTCTGACTGCTTGGACCAACAAGTATAAAATCTATATATGATAACTATATATGAAAAGATTTATTAAAATAATATATTTTTTTAATTTTTTAATTCGCCTGTAACTTACAGGGTCATTGGCGTCATCATAGACGCATTATATTCTGTTGTAGTATCCTATAGTCTTTAAGTCGTCCAACAGAACGGGCATCTGTTTCTCTTCGTAGGAAGGCATTTTTTGCAGGGTATGTGGCAGTCAAATCTTTTTCCACAAATTCTCTGTTAGCAAATGCTTGACTGTTGGTGGACGTTGTCGCATTTTGTACAATTGGGAGCTTCTAGCCGTTTTATTATGTACCCATGGGTCAATTGGCAATGGCCAATTCCTAATAAAAACAGTAAATTTGTTTCCTTTCAAGAGGTTCTCAAGCTAGTTTTCCATTTCCTAACATTAGGTTCAATTTCTCCCAGCTTTGATTGTCCTCTTCTCCATTTTTCTGTCCAGTCTAATATTTATTGTTATAAATAAATAAATAACTATTTATTGTTACTGCTTGAAATTTAAAACTGTATTAAGTGAATACAACTAGTAAATTTGACGTAACGTAGTAAAGTCATGATATTAAAATAGCTGAAAAAAAGAACTACTCGTTGATAGCAATTCAATAACTATTTTAAATTCGAATATCTCGAAGCTATCTTATTTTAGTTGCCTCGGAGGATTATTAGGAATACTTAAAGAAGAAAGATTTCGGGAAAGTGGGTTTGGAGTAGGCAGGAATTTTGGAATATAAAGACGTATGACTATTTAGGGCTAGGTCTATGATACGTGGGTGAATCAAATATATACGAGACTTTTTGTCCTGGAAGCCCAGTGAAGGTGCGGGAACGTTTTCGCATTTAGAGGTGTTGGGTTGGGATGCCAGGAGGGGGGAAGCAGGAGGCGCATGCTTTCGAACTCACCAGTTACCGTCCTGACGATGTCTGAGCAGGATGTATCCCCCTCGATTGCGCAACGTATTATCATCAAATTTCTTGCTGCTAAAGGTGCAAAACCGGCTGAAATCTAGGATATGGGGACTGTACAGTTCGGGGAAGAGACACTTTCTCGTGCCAAAGTGTTTTGTACCCCTGAATCAAAACAAGCGAGTATGGAGTGGAGACTGAAAGGGGAACCTGGACTAGTGAAAGCCAAGTCACGGCTGTCAGCTGGGAAGGTTTTGGCTTCCGTGTTTTTTGACCAGCATGGCTTGCTGCTTGATTTTTTGCATGAACGCAGGACTATCAATGCCGCATACTACTGCGACATTTAGAATGAAGTCAGGTATGCATATCGCCGCAAAAGAAGGGATCTACCGATGAGAGAAGTGATTCTTCTTCAGGACAATGCTCGCCCGCATACTGCGGCCCTGACGAGAGAAAAATTGGAGCAACTGGGCTGAGAGACGCTGGAACACCCTCCCTACAGTCCAGACTTATCACCATGTGGCTTTCATTCGTTTGGCTCACTCAAGGAAGCTTTGGGAGGTCAGAGATTCGTCTGTGACGATGATATTGAAGCCTACGTGCTCAATTGGCTGAAGACACAACCTATTTCATTCTATGAACACGGGATTGGAAAATTACCTATGCACTGGGAAAAATGTATTTCCAAATCAGGAGACTATGTAGAAAAATGAGGTGTACTTTTCTTTGTTTTCACAGTTAAAATACAAAAAAATAAAAAATAAGTCTCGTTCATAAGTTCGTATCGTATTTTACTAATGATTTTAATAAAAGCTTCAGATTCAGCCAAATATTTTAATCAATTATATATGACACATTTATATCGATAACATACTGCCATCTTTCGGGCAATTTTTGGAATTTGATCATCATCTACAGTTGAAGGACGATCCGATCGCTTTGCTTCATCCAAGTCAAAATTTCCGGTTCTGAATCGAGCATACCTACTGACAGTGCTTTCTTCTAAGACATTATCGCCGAACACATTGCAAATTGTTTTAATCCTCTGTATAGCGGAAATAAAAAATCATTAAATGACGAAAACGAGTATTTTCTCTACCATTCTGCAGGAAGCAAAATACCACTTAAAGATCAGGAATCTCAGTTGAAACTGATGCACCTCAACTAATCCTTTTTTGGAATATCTAAACATTACTGACTAAATGAATATGATTTTATAAACACGAGAGGATTAAATTGGAATATTGAAAAACACTACGAACTTATTTCAGGAATTTGGGATTTGGTGGAGGATAATTTGTAAGGTTTGAATGCCGAAGGATTTTAATAGTTTAGAACATCCTCAGAGATCAATAATTAACGTAAATGAACTTTTTCTTATAGACTGAAAGTTTTAGCGTTGTGTGAGGATTTCAAGTAAGGAATTTGTCAAGATAGAGTCCTAGGTCCCGAATTTGGTTCATTAGAATAAGTTATACATTATTAGAAGATACTGAGGAGCAGGAAGTCATCGGTTTGCGAAGAAGGATAATTTAGTAGGATTTGTTAGATTTTTTTTTTATTATTTAATTAAGCTATGTAATTTAACTATATTTAATTAAATGAAGTGACATATTGAGCTTCTACCTGATTCATCATATTTTTCTATTCTAATTTATAATAAATGTACAATTTTCTGGGTCCTTTAAGTTGTTGTAAATGGTTGTTTCATGTGTGACAATATATTTATTATAGTTGATAGAGTGATAATTGATTTGATATACGAAATGTAAATTAATAATTTGAGGACATCCAGCACACTATAGTGGATATCAAGCTCTGAAGGAATTAAGGATTCAACGAACATCATAAACACGAACACGAACTCCGAACGACCTCACCCTCCACCACGAAATTTTGAGGAATTTCCAGATCTTTGTCAAAAATCATCAATCAACCCACCAGCTCAGAATAATGGTACACATATAGAGTTACCAGTTCAGCAACTGAGAGCTCCGACTCGACAACAGGAACCAACACTCCAGCCACTGGAACCACCACTCCAGTCGTTGGGACCATCAATCCAGTCTCTGGTACCACCAACCCAGCCACGGGAATCATCAGTCCTCCAGATGGGACCAAATTACGCTTTTCCGGATTCCAACAACGAACCAACATGCTCGGGTGTGAGGAAGGAAATACCTCAGCAGTCGTCTTCAGGAGAAAATTCATTCCACATTTTACAAATAATTAGGAGGTTGAATAATCTTGTGAGCCTTCTCCAAGAGCTCGCATACTTCACTCAAGCTATGAACCCTCCAATTGGTCCATGATCATATAGTGATAGCCTTATTCACACTCTGACATAAAATAAAGACTTCAATAATTTAAAAAATGCTGAAATCCATACATAAATAAAACCTACATAAAAATAAGTCCTTCTTCATGCCAGACATGTTATTATTTTATACTATTTGCTGGTTGTCACAATACTACTGACAGGTGCAAATTAATAAATGAAGTTAAAAAATAATAATAATTTATTACAATATTGTAATATTCTTAACAATTTTATATTCCATTGTGACCTATAAACTCTTCTGAAATATCGCGCAATTCAGTTTATACGATGAAAAGAGAAGTTCTATTGGAGTGTGTGATGGCGCGCTGATCTGAACACGTCATGAAAGTGACAACAAACAGAATGTCAATCACACACTGACATCTTTACGTCTTCGTCAATTGATTCACGTCAAGTCTTGTATCACTGATAATTTTACACCTCGAGTGCTTTTATTGTTTCGAATGTAAAATTCAAAACTTAAATAAATTAAAAAAAATGCCTGTATTTAAATCATAATTTTACAATAATTTTTTTGATGAATTTTTGAAAATATAATACATGTATATGGAAAATTAATTGAACCAATTCATTTATGTTCATTTATTTATATTCTTACATAGTAAGACGTTTTCAGATTTTATTTCCCGCCATCATGTATCATTCATCATATGTGATATATTTTCATACGATTTTTTTTTTTGTTCATTTCAATGGCATCCCTGTCATTGTAATTGGCTGAAGGTGTCTTTGCGAAAAATTGTTGGGAACCATTGGACTACATTATAGCAATGCTGTGTCAGATTTAGTTATGGATATGGGAATCAGATAACACAAAGCCAAGTAGATTTTTCCCAACGAAAACCTGGCAGTGACAAATCCATTTCACATAACCTCTTTGCTCCCACCAGCTGTGTGTTATAACCTCACTCCCTCACACAAATCAGGCCCATCACACGCATCTATGTTTTTATATTTTCAGGTAAGTTCTCTTCCTTAAAATTCTTAGAAACAGCCCTTAGGGTGTTCTACTCAGGTTATAATCACAAAGGGAATACCTCAAGTTGGGAAGGTGGGAGGTGCCTCAAGAACCAAGACTCAGGCGGCTATCCCCGGAGAGCAGAGACTACTAACTAGGACACTAACAAAGAGGTCCTATCCGTTTTACGATGGCAATCTATTAATACCTTAGCGGGACTGTACTGTCCCCGAGAGGCCCGGCTGTCGTTAACAATGCACGCCCTATCGCTTTCACCAAACTGCCTTCGCCGCTTCAATTTATTCATGGGCCCTAAAAGCGGTTCTGATCATGCTCCACGCTCTAGGGCCGCTGCTAAATCTTGTCATCAATAGAACAAGGGTACTTCAGTAAGACCGCTGTTTTGTATATTACGAGTTCACTGAATTATATGATGTGCGGTCGTAAAATCGGTTGCGAAATCGATATGAATGAAACGATCTTTTTTTTTTTTTTTTTTGCTCTGGAGCAAGTCCCATAGAGGAAAAACAATGAAAAAAATTGCTTATAGTATAGTTACTTTTTAACTGAATATTTAAACATTTCCATATATCTATAATTCATTCGATACTTATACACACCTGATGGATGAACTTATATATTCACAAATATAAAATATATAATATATATAATATATATATATATATATATATATATATATATATATATATATATATATATATATTGCTTTATGAGAAATAATACAATCTGCCACTAACTTGGACAATAAGTATTAGAGCTAAAAGAAGTCATTCTTTCCATACGTACGGAGTAAAACAAAACACTAAAATAAAATCAGTTTACCTAATTAACAAATGGAAAAAAAAAATATATATATATATATATATATAATAAAATAAAATAAATGAAAATAATAAAATAATTATGATCTTGGCCACACTCATGCCTGTATACAATATTTACGTACTACCCCTGGGATCTCCGGATCGAAACCCTACATCGAGAAAGGTATGCCAGAAGATCTCAGCGCCTTTCAGTCAGCCGCGTCACTAATTTAGCCTGTGGAAACTGAGTGAGGGAGCTAGACCACACTCAGGCATGTGTGTGTGTCAGGGTGTTTGTATGGTAAGTATATCATGAAAAGTAGTACGAAACTGAAATTTCATATTAAACACAACATTACACCCGACATGTTACAGCAACTTTGTCACCAAAATCAGCTGACAGGAAATGCTGCTTCATACTATATATTTTGCAACTTTTTACGATTTTCTCCAAAACAGTTCAAATGATTTTCATTAAACTCGCTACGTTGATGTAAAATTAATTGGGATTTTTTTTTTTTTTTTATTTGTTATCCGCCTCTACCCTACAGGGTCATTGGCGTCATCACATTACATTATATTCTATTGTAGTACCTACAATCTTTAAATATTCAAATAGTTTGGATATATGCTTTTCTTCGTCTCCGAGTATTCGGTTAAGCGTCAGTGGCAATCCAATAGCTTTTCAATTTTTTGTATTTTTTACATTCTAATAACAAATGGTTCACACTCTGTATGACGTTGTCACATTCCGTGCAAGTGGGTGCTTCTAACCGTTTTAGGAGGTACCCATGGGTAAATTGGCAATGACCGATTCTCAATCTGCATAGTAGGATTTCTTCCCTTCTAGACTTTCTGGAGCTAGTTAACAATTTATTGCAATCAGATTTCACTTCTCTTAATTTTGTCTGTCCTCTTTTCCACTTTTCCGTCCAATCCGCTAGCAACCCTTTTTTCGATTGGAGCATCCAATCTTCCACAGTTACTTCATTAATTTGGACAATTCCACTCTCTTCTCCTATTCTGGCGGTGTTGGCTGCTCGGTCAGCTTTTTCATTACCCGGAATTCCTCGATGGGCTGGTACCCATAGCAACACAACATGTGTATGTTCGAGTTTCATTTTCCAACTCTCGTTAATTATTTCCCGTATTATCGCGTTGGTTGGTGTTTGGCTGTCGATGGCAGCTAGCACACTCCAAGAGTCCGTCGCAATAATCCACGAATTTTTGTTAGAGTTATCTATACATTTCAGAGCCTTTAGTATAGCAGTGGCTTCTCCTGTGAAGACAGAGCTCCCTTTAGGCAGCTTGAACATGAGTTGTTTATCTTTATTGTAGACAGCACAGCCAACGCTATCTTCCATTTTTGAAGCATCAGTGAATAGAACTTCAGAGTTATGGTACTTTTCCAATATTTCCAAAAACGAGTTCTGTATTTCTATTGAAAGCATGTTTTTTACTCTGGCCATCGATCTGTCTATGTGAGGTCTATCTTTGTATCTGCGAGGGATTTTAAATTCAGGAACGGATTTTATATTATGTAGGCTCATATCTATTTGAGTCAGTGCTTGGTAAATTTGCCTTTGGATGGGTTTCTTGGCGTAAATGCTGATATTTTAAAATTCCTTCCTTTAAAGTATCTTTAATATAGTATGTTAAACAAAGTAACTATATGGTCATTGTTACAATTAATAAAAAAACGGCTATATATACAAGTTGAACGAATTTTTACAGCTACTGGAGAATAAAGTAAAAAATATTTTTTTGGTTGATTTTTGTTTTCCGAACTTAAGAATAATAATATAGATTTATAATACCGTTGAAAAGCTTATAGAAAAAATATTATTTTATATGTTAATAAATTGTAATAAAAATCCAATTAAACTAAATGATTTATGTAGTTAATAATATAATAGATTATTTAATAAAACTCATTTTTCTTTCGAAACACAATTACATTAATTCTTTAACATTTTTACTTTTAATAATAAAATCACATATTACATCTCTAACTGTATTTGAAAATTCCTTAATTTATTTTATCAACGGAGGTATGTGAAAGTTGTGTGTTCCGCCCACCGAATTTTTAAATTTTTGTCATAAAATATTTCTACTTATTATACCTTTGTGAATAATAATTAATTATGTTTTTTTGTCTATTGGCCAGACATATTATATATATTTCAATTGCACACAAATGTTACTCCTGAGAGACAGACATTTTTTTTTCTATTATATTTTATTCTATCATAATTATGAAAAACTATCGGTGGTTAATAAAATCATTCTTTAAAAATTGATTTCAGTAAATAAACAATATTACATATAAATTTCATTATTATATAAATTTAAATTTTCTGAAAGAACGCTTTGGAAGAGAAGCTAATCCTAATCCTGTAATAAAGCGGTATTACCCTCACAGCTTTGTCTCCTCCCTCCCTCCAGGTTCCAGGCAGTTGCAAATTTAATTTTCTTCACAAGATTTTTCCATCCCCTCTTATTCCAGACACTTTGCTATTTCGTACTTCCAGTTCCATACACAACGCCACTTGGTTAGGGGAAAGCTTTTACCTTATATTGACATCAATATAGCAATATAATGCTTTGTTCTACTACAATATTAATCTTTGCGAATAAAATTTTCATATAGTTTTATTAATAAACTAGTATACCTGTCCTTACTTCGCACGGGTGCAATTTTCATAAGGTGTCATTTATGTATAAAAAAAGTCTGTCTGGTTAATTTAGAGTTTATCGCTTTAGGAGATTCAGTTTATCGTAACGAAAATTGCATTATCATGAAAATATGTTATTATTTTAACGTCTAAAAATGTTTTATAACGTCTATTCATTATTATATTCAAATATCGATACAAATAAAAAACTAGTTCAAAATTAGTTAACGTAGTTGAACCATGGATAGACGCACCGAGTAAAGAGGAAGTCGAAATGGCGATAGGAAAATTAAAACGTTATAAAGTTGAGGAAAATGATAAATCAAGGCGTGTGGAGATGCGGGCGTTTCCAAATCAAATGTTTTAGTTAAAAAGATCTGGGAAAATGAAAAAATGACCGCAGAAAGGAAAGAATCAATACTTATTCCGATTCACAAAAAAGGACCGAGGACGGATTGTAACAACTATCGTGGGATCTCTTCTCCCAGTATGCTATAAAATATTCTCGTCAAAACTAACTTGCCGAATCACGGAATACGACGAGGAAATTATCGGAAACTACCAATGTGGTTTTAGGTGGAATCGCTCAACTTTTGATCAAATATTTTCCTTATGTCAAATATTAGAGAAAAAGTTGGAATACAACGGTGTAGTCCATCAACTTTATATCGATTTTAAAAAGGCTTATGGTTCCATAGACCGTCAGAAGCTATATAACATCATGATTAAACAGGAAATACCTAGAAATTTAGTAAACCTAGTACAGATGTGTTTGTCGGAAACATACCATAAAGTTAGAATCGGTCATAATTACTCCAACAATTTCGAGGTGCGATCGTGTGTGAAACAGAGTGACTCCCTTTCACCTATTTTATTTAATATAGCTTTAGAATATGTCATAGAAAAAGTGATTTGTACCGAGAAAAGTTTAACTATGGTTGATAAGATTCGGTTTTGGGGTATGCCGATGATTTGGTACTGCTAGGTGAAGACTCGGAAACCATACAGCTAAATACAAGTGTCTTAATAAAAACCGGTAAGGAACTAGGACTCGAAATAAATACTGATAAGACGAAATATATGATTAGTAGCAGAAACGGTGGTGATCTTAGTGATATTGATATATCAGGGCAACCTTCGGGTTCGGTAAGCCTATTATTATTATAAGTTAACGTAGTAAAGTACAGATAATAGAAAATTTAATTTTCCCAAATAAAGAAAACTTGATTGCTATGACTGTATTCAAATACTACAGAAATAACAACGGTTATTATTTTATTCGGGTAATTTCTATTTTGTTTCAAATGAACTATTTAAATTACGTCTTAAAAGTTAAATTAAGCTTCTATGGGAGAGCTACTTCGTTGACAGTAGAACATCTGTTTACCTTAAATGATCTAAAATGTATAAAGTATAATGATTAACAATGTTAGTTTGTAGCTTTATAACAACTTACCATTTATGTTAACAACTTCAGCACGTAATATTGTTTTAAGTCTTGCGTACTAAATGGAAGAATATAGCTTGCACGATCCTATACATGTAACTACTCGTATAACCTCCCTCTTTGCCAATGACATATGTTCATAAGTCTATAAACTAACAACTACTTTATATTAACTTGTGCGATTTTTTTTTTCATAATAATAATAATAGGTTTACCGAACCCGAAGGTTCGATGCCGATACCACCATATTCCGTCTACACAGACTCGTCTAATGTTCTCCATTCAAGCCCAAACCCCAAGACCAGCCTTAAAGCAATCCTCCCATCGACGCTTCGGCCTACCTTTCGGACGCCTATCAGTCGGATTAGCAAATACCAACTTTCTAGGAATCCGTTCCTCACCGAGCCCAACAATTTTACTCGCCCATTTGGGTCTCCGCGACGCTATCAACTCAATTATATTCACAGGATACAAGTTCCGCGATTCCGCGTTGTGCAACCTTCTAAACTCCCCACTGCCCTTATCTCTCTTCGGACCAAATATTTTACGCAGTACTTTATTTTCGAAAACCTTAAGCCGTTGTTCACCCTTCAAAGTAAGCGGCCACGTTTCACATCCGTAAAGAACCGTTGGAAGAATAATAGTTTTATAAATTCTAACCTTTTAGTTTTTAGAAAGAAGCCGCAAACTAAGTAACTTAGCAACTGAATAATAACACGCATTTCCCACCTTTAACCGGGACTTTATTTCTTCCTGGATTTCATTTTTTCTTGTTATCATTGAACCTAAATACTTGAATTTCTCTACGTGTTCAAAAGTATGCTCTGATATATCAATATCATCAAGATCGCCACCGTTTATGCTACTAATCATATATTTCGTCTTATCGGTATATAATTCGAGTAGTTTTTCATAAAAACTTTATTATCAACAGTAGAGAAAATGTACTTCCTCTGTTTAAAGAAAAGTTAAATTGCAATGTATTTTAATTTTTATATTCCTTCTTTCAAGTTTAATTAGCTTAAGCATCGTGTATGAATAAGCAATATTTATTTCAACAGTTATTTTTATATGAACCGTTAAATTTGGCCTTAGTCGGCTTATGCTTTAATTAATTAATTTAAGAGTTGGGTTCTAAGGCTATTAAAAATATAACCACAGGATACTAATTAGTCATACCGTTTAAGTCTATCTGATGTTGTGTTGAATATTGATATTGAAATAGATGCAATTTTCACGTCAACATTTTTGCTCCAACACATGAGCCAAAACGTTGGCAAAATTAAAATATTTTTCACACGACTGACTCCCAATTATTCCTATCTATGATAAAATACTCTTATATTAATACTAAGGGTATTAATAATATAATAATATGTACATAAATTTCAATCCTCATCAATTCCAACAATATTTAAATTATTTGTACTTAACGATTTAATTATATCCTAGATATGAAATAATGGGTCTGTGGTAATTAAAGTAAGAAACGAAAATATTTGATCAAAATTTATGTAAATAGCGTATAAAAAGCTAATCCTAATTTTTATTTTAAAAATGCAATAACCAGTATTTTTTCATCTTTAAAATTAATATTAAAGTTTTATAATATTAAATTAGAGTTAACTTCTAAAGGAATAATTTATTTACGAAGTCTTTACTCATTTCATTAGCAACTGATTTTAATTAAATTATAAATAATTATATTATAAATATCGATATTTTTGTGCTGATTTTACATTGGAATCGATAACGTTCTTGGAAATTGATATCGATACCCTATCTCTAGTCGACAGGCCTACACAGAACGCTGCGCATGCGTCCGTCTAGAACGTGTTGGTAACGTCACTATGCTTACGAAATCAAAGCTTCACCCCTACTTAAAATCGCATAACGCTCCTAAAGACGTTTTCACTTGAAAAAAGGAAATTTCTTGAATGATAGTTTTAAAAGTCGGTTCAGTTACTTAAAAAAGTTTAATATTATTTTCAACGGTCCATTGAATTTTCGATGCCGTCACTCTTTAATCCTTACCATTTATGAGACAGGTAGCGCTAGTTATGTGGAACACGCGCCTTTGTAGATGAGTACAAAGAAGCAATGGCTGTGATGAAGCGCTATTGGCACAGAAGGGTACACCGCTCAGCGATCTCGTACACAACTTTTTCAATTTCCTCAGATGATAGGCCGTTCCTGGAATATCTTCCAAGGCTGCCCCCTCAGTCCCACCCCCACCTATTTCCTTTCACCCCTCCCCCCACTCTTCAAATAGAAAAAAAAAAATCTCCCAACAAGGCAGATCCCACTTCATCGAGCCCCGTCAATTCAGTCTCAGTCTCAAATGGTAATAAAAATCCTTCGAGTTCTAAAGTCACTGTCGGTGATTTTCCGAACAGTAAATCGAACCGATGTTCGTCTTTCAATTAAGGCGTTGCTTTACAAACGGTACTATATCAACATTAGACAATTTCACAGCAAACGCAAAAATCTATCATCTACATATTATTTCACTAACGTACTGGATTGTTTCACTTTTACTTACCTATATACGAAATAGTATGAATTGTAGTGAGGGAAAGTATTGCGGTCGTGGAAATTTTCAAATTCCGATTAAAACTTGTCTCACACATAAAATGCAGAAGCCTGGAATTTGGGACATAACGTAAAATGTCCATTAAAAAAAATTACATTCTCTAGGATCAATGATACTACGTATTATAAAGAAAAACTCAAAATCGTTGTTTTTTTATGTGTAAACAGATTTTTCAGAATAACATATTGGTTCGGACTTATTATTTCGGCAATTATTTTAGCACTCTACAACATCCTACAGTGTGAAGAGTAAGAATTCGTATTATTTACGGACTCTTTATCTTTCTTAATGGCTTTTACAAATATTTATTCCAATGATACAGTGATAAAGAAAGCCCAAGCCAATGCTTCGATGCTAAAATGTGTAAACTAAAGCGTGGTGGCGTATATATCATATTTAAAAAACCTATCTAAAAAGACAAGCGACAATGACATGGGCCGAACTTTGGGAAAATGCAGAAGAGTTGAATAAGTTAAGATGTATCAAATCCGATGTTCAACCATGGAAGAGCGCCAACATTGTCAACAGGCGAGAGGGAGTTGTCATGACTCGCTTAATAATAGGGCACACGCCACTGACCCATGGATACCTTATAGAGAAAAGCACATCTCCGAGCTGCGAGAACTGCAACCAGCGACTGACCATCTGCCACATCTTTGAGGACTGCCCACTCTACCAGAACGATTTTCAGACAGAAAATATTCAAAGAATCCTCAAGAGGATACTAGGTGACCCCACTACAAGGATTAGAAAAACAATTGAGTTTCTAAAAACATTTGATTTGTTTAAAAACAATCTAGTAAAATGTGTATGTAGATATAAAAGGGCGCTATAGACCCCAGATTTTCTGTGCCCATAAATAAAATAACCTAACCTTGTCTCGATAATACATTTTCTGTGCTTGTTTTATTTGTAAATATTTATTGTTTTAATTTGCATTCAACCTAAGGAATCTGTTAGCTGGTGTAAAAGTTATTCCTAATCATTTGAAACATAAAAAAAAAACCCAGACCACTCTTTAATAAGGTGGAGTTGTGAAGATACTTATCATAAGCTAATAATTGAAGGAAAACGTATTGTATATTGATATATTAATGTTATTAACTACGTGTAAACAATATTTAATTATATAGAATGTAAAATAAATAACTTTTAAGCTTTTATTATACGAAATGTATTCCATACCTACAAGAAAGATTTCGCGAAGTTTGGCGAAAGAAAATTTACGGTCACGGGACTTTGATTCGGAAGCAGGAGGACCATCCCAGTAGACACTGGATCGTTTTTGGAGAGGTGTGGACCAGAACTTTCTTAAACAGTTACAAAACGTAGCGGAGACCATAATCCTGAACTCTATGGGAATCCTGCATCACCATATATCTTGAGGCTAGGCTGAATTTAAATATATCCATGAGAAAAATGTCTAAATTGGCAGTATCTCTCTGTATTTGTTCTTTGAAAATTGTATAGAGGATTGATGCGGTATGCCGTGTACTCTAGCAACTTAGCGAAGTTGAGCAGCAGATCCAAATAGGAATTTCTCTCTAGTCTATTGAGTTTTTTTTAATTTTGTTTTTCTATTAAGTAGGATTTTCTTCTCATATTCCCAAGGCAGGGGATGCTAACTGTAACCATTTTCTGGATCAAATACCATTATTTTATCAAAAAGTTAGTTTATAAAAATGTTTAAGCCAAATGTATGAGGCTGCAAGTAGAAATCCTAAGGAAAACTTAATTAAGACCTAGGAGAACCAAAGCGACGCAACTAAGTTGTTTAAAATTACCTAAAAACTGAAAATTATTTAAAACCATTGATTAAAATTATAGCAATGATTTAAGACGTTTTAAATGAACCAATCGAAATGTACAAAATGTATAAAAATTTAATGGAAATATATTAAAGGAGTGAGTGTCAAAAGTATTCGAAATTCACTACTAGTCCGTAATTTGCTTTATTTTAACTTATTTTATACGTTTTTAAAGAGTTCATATCCACTTTATAATGTTAGAAGGAAGGTACACACACCATAGCACAAACCAAAATTTACGACAAAAATCATTTTATTTTTAACGTTTTGAACGTTCATTTGCGAAAATATTAAAAATAGTGTATGTCAATGTCACTTATTGTGTATATAGAAGTTCTGAAAAATTCAGAAATAAGCTAGGGATGGTTATATTTGAGGTATTGTATTCTTATTAGATGAATAATCAGTCTTTCAGTTTTAACATTTAATATTTTTTGGACGCTCATCATTTTGCTTTTATATTTTATTATTGTATTATCTACACTGTACATAGCCATCCATATATTTTCATCAATTTTTTTTCAACATCTCAACTATTTCTCTTTAGTTTTAACGTGTGAACGTGTTAAAAATTATTGGAGGGCGTTGTACGATCGTTGGTTTTTATTTTAAGGCCTTATTAAAAAAAAAAAAAAATCTTTCAATGGTTGGGTATATATTACATGAGAGAGGAAAATTGTTTACAACATAAAATTATGTCGAAGATCAGTGAGAATATTGAAATTTGAAACAATTAAACAACACCATATTGCGATTTCGAATACTTTTGACACTGAAAGATCTTGTAATTTTACAGTATTAATCGGATATTTTTAAAAACAATAAACTTTGCGGTTATCTGGTCAGTGATTTTACCTTTATGGGAGTCTCTTTTAAAGATTTATGAGTAAAAAGAATTATATAAGTTCATAGCAGTGAAACATACTTATTAAAAAAAAGAAATACGAATTCCGAATACTTTTGACACTCACAGTATATATTTTGGAAGGAAAAGAAAGCGAAGGTTATCCTGTTTACAGAGGTTATAGTTTTCAAAGGAAATGTTTTTAGCTGTTTTGGAATGTAATGGAACATGGATTTAGTATCATAGGAATAAAATGAAATTTTCAAATGCGTTTTTAAATAACGTGTACGTTTTTAGATAAAATCTGATGACATATTTAGATAAAACTACACCATTAGAATTTAATATGTAAAATTATCATAACAAAAAAAAAATAGTTTTTGAAACAAAGTCTCAATTGATGACTCTCCTTTCAACAGCAACTATTGGAATGAGAAATGATCTGAAAGAGAGAGAGAGAGAGAGAGAGAGAGAGAGAGAGAGAGAGAGAGAGAGAGATGATTGATTGATTGATTGATTTTTTATTGTCTTATGGCCAGAGGCCCTTTCTTACAGACAAAATTATAAACTTTTTACATACAAATGTGCTATTTAAAATATAATTGAATTACTTATCTACTAATTTTACAATGTTGTGTTTATAATTAACAGGAAATTGTTACATATTATCTTTTCAAATTTTAGAAAAATATGAAATAAAATATAGGCAATATGCTGAAGGAAAATAAAAAAAAAAGAAAAAAAAAAAGGAATGATGCTAATAATAAAGGATAATGAATAGGAATAATTAAGTAGAAGGAATATCAGGAAAGGGATAGGAAATGGCAACTGGTTTACAGAGAGCATAAGGCTTCAAGGCGCACTCGTCGAGTCTCCGTCTAGAAATAGTCGAATGCATCCTGCGGAGAAGGATCGACCTGATCTCACCGGAAGAGTGAGCTCCGGGCCGCAGGTGAAAGCATTCTAAAGTCTCGTTGCAGCAGTAATGAAAGACTGCATCTTCGTCCGACCCCACGAATTCACTTCTAGTGCTGAATCCGTATCTAGTATTTTACTGCTAGACATTAGTGATCGGCGATATTCTTTGACACCAGCCGCCTAATTCTTATTAAAGATAAGCTCCATTGCGCTAAGATAATCGATTGCGTTTAAGGCTTACTGAATCCGCTGTCCCGTCATAATGTCCAAGTAACCGAATCGCATACATACTAGAGGCTATAAGAGCTATACTACTTTGACCTCGACTGCAAAAGTTCATCGAGAAGGAATGCTCACACATGACTCTGCTCACGACTGACTGCGGTCCGCAGACAAGTATGTTGATAACTACACTAAGCCTCATCTCACAAACGCGAATAAATTGGTCAATACGTCAGTGAGCAGCAATGCCCTTACTTACATCAGTTAGGCTGCGACAGCAGAGAGAGAGAGAGAGAGAGAGAGAGAGATAAGATGTTTCCGCGGAATCAATTAAATTGTAAAACATAACATTACCAAGATGATGGAAATAAAAGGAATTATCGAGGAAACTATATTTCAGTGTTTCTATATGAAACAAATTTTTCGAAAGACCATCGTCGGAATATACGGATATACGAATTACCAGACTACGAATGATGAGGGTCTGCAGTAATTCTTTTTATTTTCAGTATATAAAAAGATGATACACGACCATCAAAGATAAATCCGAAGAAGAGGCGTAAAGAAGAAAATAGCATGAGAAGAAACCTCGAGTGGGAGTTGAGCCTGACAGCTTTTATAGCTAATTGCCGCCAGTCTCTTCAAGATGGCTTAAATTTTTATGGCTCCTCCCTCCCATAATTTCTCGTGACACTCCTGGCTATTTATCACCTGATGTTGCATTTTTCAGGATTTTTTTTTTATTTTATACTCTTATTAGATCATAATGCTAATTTACAGAAGTACTGAACCTATCTGACTATTGACTTGAAACATTTTTTTTTAAACTCAAACGCATTAATCCTTTCAATCGAAAGTCCTCTGAAGAATAAATAATCTTCCGTAGGGGGGGCATAATCGAATGACGATTATAAGATCATTCGATTATCTCAATCGGATTAATTGGTTCGGAGAAACGAATGATCATTCGAACTGAATTTTGTAACTATAATCGAGCGATGACCGAATGACTTCTTTTTTTTTATCACATCTTCATCACATAAATTATAGGAAACTGAGGCATATTAATGATAGGATCATTCTATTATTTAAATCATCGAAGTCCGGTCATTCAATTATGACGATCATCCGATTATGCCTACCCCTAATCTTCCGTAGTATGTCACCTACCATACCTTACACCCTGACTTTAATATTCCATTTATTCTAGACCTTATTCCATCAGATCCTTATCCATCACCCAAATCCTCTAGCTCAATCCATAAACAATACACACCCTTACCATACCCCTAGAAGATTGAAACGACAGTAGCCACGAGACCTTTTGAAAATATGTATATATAAGTTCTAGCACTGATAAGGAAGTAACGAAGATTTCGGATCTTACGAAGGATTTTAGATTTCTAAGATTGATACGCGAATAATTCGATGGTTTATTGCAGTCCCAAAGCACATCCCCATAAAGTCAGATATGCCTCATGATGGTAATGTAAATAAACCTTTTGTAGTTAAGTGGAAGGTTAGAGCGTCCGTCTAGTAGCTGTTGAAATGATATTGGGTTGTGTCACATGAAATGTCCGTTTTCAAGGTAAAGGATTTTTATTAAAAATACGATATGAAAACAAGATAATTTCATTCGAAGTATTTACCTTCTTTTTCTACACATTTTTCCCAACGTGACACCAACTTTTTTATTCCCGAACTGAAAAACTCTGAGCTTTGAAGTAAAACAAAATTTGAAAACGCACTTTTCACTTGATCATCATTTTCAAAAAGTTTTCCTTTGACGAAGTTGTCTAAATTCCTGAACAGGTGGTAATCTATTGGAGACAAGTCGGCAGAATATGGTCGGTGAGGAAGAACTTCGAAGCTCAGTTCTTTCAAATTTTGCACGGTATGTTTTGAAACATGGGGTCTTGCTGCCGCTCAGTGAGATCATGAGGTGCCCATGTATCGAGCTTTTTTACTTTCCCAATACACTTTAAATGTCTGGAAACGGTAGATGCACTTGCATTTAGTTGTGCTGAGAGTCCTTTAACTGTTTGGTAGGGGTTTCCTTCTACTGTATGTTTGAGGACATCGTTGTCTATTACGGACGAAGGTCTTCCTCGGAGAAAGTTTTTCAAGTCGGTATCCCTAGCTGAAAACTGGGTTATAAGTTATCTTTCCTTACAAGGGCCTTCCTGAGAGTTTACGAAGAGATGTTCGTAAACTGGCAAGGGGGAGTTAAGAACGCGAGTATGACCGTATTAGGCTTAATACCCCTGTTAGTTGTAAACAAGACCCTTAATGTATACATTAAGACAGAATAAAGCCAGTTCTGTTTTCAGTCTATTACGAGTGTGGTTAATTATCTCCGTTCCTTTTATACTTCATAGCTGCGTACGTTATATATATATATATATATATATATATATATATATTTCTATAAATTATAAAAATTTATATAGTATATTT
Organism: Piezodorus guildinii; assembly: GCA_023052935.1. Lineage (NCBI taxonomy): Eukaryota > Metazoa > Arthropoda > Insecta > Hemiptera > Pentatomidae > Piezodorus > Piezodorus guildinii. Next base: position 25,140,690 of record CM041297.1, on the reverse strand, counting down.
ATATAAAATATATATATTTTTCTTCGGGGGCAAGTTTTCCAAGTTGGTATCCGAAGCTAAAAACTTAGCAAACCAACGGCGGATGGTCCGTTCATTAACACTCCCTTCCCCAAACGCCTTGCAAATATTTCTAGCGGCCTCAGCTGCTGAATGGCCGAGTTTAAAAAAAAAATATATATAAAAATATTACTCGAAAATCGCGTGTTTCCAGGTTCATATTTGGAGGTATATTAAAAAGTGGGTAATTGATTGGGAAGCTAATGTTTATAATACAAAGGTAGATGATTATTAACTGTTTTCTTTAAATATGTAAACATACGGAAGAAAACAACAGAGACCTGCAAAATTCTTTATGTATTTTAGAAACTATAAAAACGGACATTTGATGTGAAACAACCCAATAGTATATTTTTGTTTTTTATCCTACTCTTCTCTTAAGGTTCGTTGGCGTGATAAAAACAATTTCTTATTTATTTTATTGACTTCTTTGGAATTGTGTGCGCTCAATTGAGACGTTGATTTCCAAAAGGTGCAATAACCATTCTAGGAAAGTTTACAGGAAACGTGATAATCTCTCATTACTATATTATTTAACTAACCCATTTGATTCTTTCCTAATTATAAAATATAGAATAACTGCGCCTGTGGAGTTAGCTTGCTAGACACCACTGCCGGTCCAAAGCCCGGATAAAGCAGGAGGGTTGGTGAGTAGAGCCGACTACCCACTCCTATAAAAAAACCTTTTGTTATGAACACTCAACAAAGCCTCGGATTGAATAGGACTGATTTGAGGCAACGACCTGGCTTACGGAATCGTATTTACAAAATTGGAACCTGGAATGTTAGAACACTCAATAGGCCTGGTGCTCTAAAGGAACTAAGATCAGAGGCCAAGAAGGGTGGCCTGGATGTAGTAGCTGTGCAAGAGGTGCGATGGTTGGGCACAGGAAGAATTAGGAAGTCTGACTACAGTATACTATACAGTGGGAGTGCACAAAAGCACGAGTTTGGAACAGCATTTCTAATCTCTAGTCAACTTGAGCAAGCAGTTCTCAGCTTTAGGGCTGTCAGTCCACGATTAAGTATCCTTAGAGTTAAAGGGCAATTCTGTAATATCTCCATTTTGAATACGCACGCCCCAACAGAGGAGAAGGAACCAGATTTAAAGGATGTCTACTACCAGGATCTGGAGCAGGCATATGACAGTATACCTTCGCATGACATGAAGATAGTGATTGGTGACTTTAATGCCCAAATTGGAAGGGAACCAGAGTTTAAACCCACTATTGGCAATCACAGTTTGCACAGCAGATCAAATGATAATGGAGAAAGGCTTGTAAACTTCTCTATATCCCGTAACCTTACCGTAATGTCTACATTTTTCCCCCATAAAACCGTTCACAAGCAGACCTGGTGTTCCCCGGATGGAAGTACAAACAATCAGATCGACCACATGCTGATTTCTAATCGGCATTTTAATAGTGTTAACGATGTTCGGTCGTATAGAGGATTAGATATAAACTCCGACCATTACATGGTTGTTATGAAGTTGAAGCAGCGCATAAGAACAGAAGTGAAAGTAAGAGATGGAAGAGATATAACGCCGACATGGAACCATGACCTACTAAAAGATGAGAGGATGTGTACACAATACCAGCAAAAGGTAAATGAACTTGTACAAAGCATCCCCAGTGGGACAGACGAGTCAAGCTCAATCGAAGGAAGGTGGCATGAAATAAAAGCAGTTATTTCTAAAGCAGCAAAAGAAATCTTCCCAAAAAGCACAATAAGAAGGCGCAATATCTGGTTTGATGCAGAATGTGAAGCAGTAATCAAGGAGCGGAACATGAAAAGGTTACAGTTTCTAAAAAGGAGTACCCGACAAAGCCACAAAGAATATAGAGATGCAAGAGCTTATGCCAAGAAAGTTGTAAGAAGGAAAAAGCGAAAAAACTTACAGAAAGAGGTAGAGGAAATTGAATCTTCCAGAAAAAACAACGAAGTAAGGAAAATGTATAGGAAGATTAATACCTTTAAGAACGGGTATAATAACCTAAATACAGTGGTCAAGGATGAAAAGGGGGAGGTATTGGTTACTGGAGAAGAAGTGCGAGATCAATGGAAAAAACATTTTCAGAGGCTCTTAAATCGCGCACAGGCTGAGGAGGTAGGACCAGTGAGTGCAGTGATAGCAAATAATGTAAGTGACGAAGATGTACCGCCTGATAAAGAGGACATTATAGAGATAATAGCGGGAATGAAAAATAATAAGGCACCTGGTATGGATGGTCTTCCGGCGGAACTTTTCAAAGGAGCAAACTGGGAGATAGCTACTGTGCTTCAAGAACTTATAGCTAGAATTTGGGAAGAAGAAGTGATTCCTAGTGATTGGTCAAAGGGCCAAATTGTGCCAATTTATAAAAGAAAGGGGGACATCATGCAATGTAAGAACCACAGGGGAATTACGTTACTCAATATTGCATATAAGGTATTTTCTATTGCTTTATATAGGAGGATAGTCCCATATGCCGAGACAGTACTCGGAGACTACCAAGGAGGTTTCCGGCGCAACAGATCCACGATAGATCAGATTTTTTCTATTAGAAGGATCATTGAGAAGATGAGGGAATTCGGAAGGTCTGTGTGGATGCTGTTTGTGGATTTCGAAGCAGCATATGACACTATTGACAGGGAATCCTTGTTTGTGGCTATGGGAGAGTTGGGATTACCAGATAAACTCATCAGGCTGACCAGGTGTACCTTAGTGCTCAACGAATGCCGAGTTAAGACACCGAGTGGACCCTCAGACTCTTTTAAAGTTAGTAATGGATTGAGGCAAGGAGATCCATTAGCTCCTCTCCTATTTAATATTGTTCTCCATGCTATTGTGAAGCGAGCTGAGCTGGACCCAGGAGGAACCATCTACACCAGGATGACCCAGGTAATGGCATATGCAGATGATGTGGTGATCATTGGAAGATCCCTAGCTAGTGTGAGAGACGAGTTCACAAAGCTTGACGCAGAAGCAAGGCGTGTGGGTCTTAGAGTTAATGAGAGTAAAACCAAGGTAATGGCATGCAGAAGGAAGAAGCCAGTGCACCCTCAACGTACATGTGTCATCAGGGATTACACGCTGGAAGTGGTTAACAGTTTTAGCTACCTCGGGGCCCGTATCAATGAAGATGCTGATGAGAATGAGGAGATAAGAGCAAGATTGGCGGCTGGGAATAAAGCATATTTTGCTCTTATTAAGCTATTCAAAAGTAGATTGCTGAGCAGGACCACTAAAATTAGGCTGTACAAGACGCTGGTTAGACCAGTGACAACATATGGATGTGAGACATGGACGTTTAACAAGACTGCGTCTGAAAAAATGGACCGATTTGAAAGAAAAGTTCTTAGACGGATCTTCGGACCAGTCCAAGAGTCAGGAAGATGGAGGATTAGGACAAACAAGGAAGTATATCGGCTATATCAGGAATTAGCAGTGTCCATGTTCGTAAAGAACCAGCGTCTTAAATGGCTAGGCCATGTTCTCAGGATGGATGATTCAAGAGCAGCCAAAAGATTATATATGCATGACCCTGATGGAGTGCGCCCGAGAGGAAGACCCAAGACCAGATGGCGGGACAATGTAAGCGGTGACCTCCGAAAGCTAGGAAGAACGATAACAATGGCAGAAGATAGAGCACAGTGGGAAGGGCTGGTTGAGCAGGCCAAGGACAGCTACATGCGTCTGTTGTGCCAATAGAAGAAGAAGAAGAAAATATAGAATAATATTAATGATAATATTTTAAAGTTATGAAATGAAATGTTTTAGTATGATTATTAACGATGCATGAGCATCTACCGTTTCCAGACATTTAAAGTGTATTGGGAAAGTAAAGACACTCGATACATGGGTACCTCATGATCTCACTGAGCGGCAGCAAGACCCATGTTTCAAAACTTACCGTGCAAAAATTGAAAGAACTGGGCTACGAAGTTCTTCCGAACCCACTATATTCTCCCGACTTGTCTCCAACAGATTACCACCTTTTCAGGAATTTAGACAACTTCGTCAAAGGAAAACTTTTTGAAAATGATAATCGAGTGAAAAGTGCGTTTTCAGATTTTGTTTCAATTCAAAGCTCAGAGTTTTTCAGTTCGGGGATAAAAAAGGTTGGTGTCACGTTGGGAAAATTGTGTAGAAAAAGAAGGTAAATACTTCGAATAAAATTATCTTGTTTTCATATCGTATTTTTAATAAAAAATCCATTACCTAGAAAACGAGCATTTCATGTGACACAACCCTATATAATGTAAATATTCGGAAATTGTAAACCATTGTGTAATAATTGGCTGCGTTTATAATGGCAAGCACTAAATGGAGCCTTAAAAAAGTTATTTAATTACTTTATAAAACCCCAAATCAATTAGCAGAAGAAGATGTGGGACAGAAACCACATTCTCCGAAAGTAGCCCGAGTTGAGAAAGGTCCTGACCGCTACCGCAGATTACGATCATGTAACAAGTTGGAAATTGTTAGTGGAAGTTGGCCTCCGCTGTTAGGCCACTTAGGGGCTACAACCGCTCAGGAGTCGTATATCACTGCCGCGTGTGAGCTGGGGAATAATCCGACCCGTCTTCCAGGAAAGAAAACCCTTTGGAAATGGATGAACCCCTGGAGTCGCTGGAGTGGCTTTTATTGTAGTCCAGGAGTGGACACTCCAGCGCTCTAATGACGGCTTTCTAGGTCGGCTGGAGGAGGTGTCATCACTGGAGGGGGATTGATGTCGGCGATTAGTTTGTTCCAGATGGAATAATATTGTGTAATCCAATCCTCTCCATGACCGTCTAAGATAACTTTATTAAATTTACTTACGGAAAATCGAAACAATTTTTAATAGAACTATCCTTTTTTTACAAAATTACTGTTTTTATTTTCTTATCCTATTGTACTTATTTGTCATTATTATTATGATTATTACTTTGTGATTTGTGTTTGTGTGTGTGTGTGTGTGTATGTTTTTTTTTTTTTATAATCTTCTATACCGATGTAAATAATCAAGTTTGTAAATAATTCAATATATTTAATGTATTCTGGCCAGAAGAACTATCTTTATATGTAGCATCAATGTTATTCTTAAGGGACTATGTTCCAGAATAAAGTTCATTTTCTATTATAAAATATTGTTTAATCTTATTAAAAATCCGATAACAATTACTTAAGAAAACAAATAACTTGTCTGAATATAGTATCCGGCAGTCTGGAGAATAAGTCTGGGGAACCCCACCATAATTAAACTGACATTAATATTTTTCTAAAAGAAAATGTTTGTTTACTTCTCTAGCATTTCGCTACTTCGATATTATAATATATATATTTGGATGTCAAAGCTCGATTTTTACATAATTTTAGTTTAGGAGTTTGAACGGCCAGAAAAATTATCAAAGTGAGGGTAAATATCTTATTAGTGATTGCATCGTTCATTGGTAGTTAAAAAAGTTTTGAAAGGGAGACTTAAGCCTGCAAGATAAAGAAGGTTGTCTGCTGAAATCAAATGATATTCTTTAATACACAGTGAGCGATCTAAGAACTAAATTATCTATGAAAAACAAATAAAGCTCATGATTTATCAAGGTTTTTCAGGGTATAATGTTTTATTAATTTTAAACAAAAAACAAGAGAAATTTGTCTGTTTATATTGTTTTATTTATTTACTTTTTATTAACTAAAAGGCAGTAAATTAAAAAATAAATTATTATTTTGTTTCTACCTTATATTATATTTTCATATGTAGTTGAACAAGGTATACTTCTATTATTTTGGTAACTGTTTTTTTTTTTTTTTTATATTGTGCTATATAAACTGTGTAACCTTTTGTAACATTATATGGATTAAAATAATTATTATTATATATCTTCTTAAAAAATTAAAATGAATTTAGAGGTTACTGGTTGTGATTTAATCTAAATTTGGACTTAGGCTAATGCTAGGAGGTGATTAGACGGCGACCACGCTTAACCGACAGATTTTTTCCCTCAATTTTTTCGGAACCAACTTGATAAGGCTTTGTTGTGACCAAAAAACGAATGGCCTGAATAGGGGATAATATTTTAAGAACAATATATATATATATATATATATATATATATATATATATATATATATATATATATATTGCTATGTTTTTGACCGGCTGCTTTTCTAAGGCAGCGGTAGCTTCAAAAACTAGCTTACTTACTATATTTAGTCAATATATAAACTATATTTAATGATACCATGGATCTCCTTTCCAAAGGTATCGTGTTTACCAATCCAATAGGTGGCATGCAGGGTAAGATTAAAGTAAACAAGATTCAATTAATACATTACTATAATTATTAATTTACACATATAAGTTATATTAACCCATTGCCTAGAACTCTGATTGAGAATACTGAGGGACATTTTACTACCTTTGCCATACAATATTACGAATAACAATATACCTTTGAAACACTTAACCGGCTGGCGAATGTGAAATCAGTCTTAGGTCCCCTTTCTTGGCATCATCCTCCAACTGCTCTCAGAACCCCGACGGCCACCTCCTCTTCTTGTAGGTGGAACCCGACTCCCTCTTCTTGAGGATCAAACTTGACTAACTCTCCGGTTCTTCTGTCTCATTCTCGTCACCTCGGATGGGCCGAGATGGGAAGTGCCCCGGTTGGCGGTATAGCCTTTGTGCTATTATTCTTATCTTTTCACCACTCTTAATATTCTTGTTGGCCGCCGCTGGGGGGAAACTACCAGAGGTTTCTGGTACCGCTGGGGGGCCCATACCGATGGGAAATCTAGGGGGCTAGGTAAACACCTTTTGATGTTTTGCCGACTAAGGTTCGTTATCATTAATTGTTAATATTAAAATTATTTAATTATGAACTCCCCTCAGTACCCTCAATACATTACAATATATATATATATATATATATATATATATATATATATATATATATATATATATATATATATATATATTTATATGAACTAAATTATTTCTTTCTTTATATCTATATATTTATACAAAGGGAGAGTATTCCAATGTTATAAATTTTCGAACTCTAGTGTTCACCGTAATAAACCTGTCTAACTAATGTGTCCCACAAGAAGGTGCGTTTGTGTATGTAGTCAGTCTAGCTTGGAAACTGATAAATTGCATAAATCATAAATTAACGGTTTTAGAAGCGCATATGTCTGCATGCATTTTTGTCAACGATTTTGGCAAGCCAGAAGAGACACTTAGTGCCATGCAGTTTGCACCTTTTTACGAATTTCTAATAAACTTGAGAAAAAGCTTTAACGATCTTGATCAAACTCGATGTATCGATGTGAAATTTAATAGGCATTAATATATTGTTTAAAGTTTCATTCTGGTTGAAATGCCAACATATTCTCCCGCTAATTACCTGTAATTTTGTATATCTGAAAAACATATCTTGTTAACGTTGACCATGAATGGCTCAATATATAAGTTTAACTAATCGGATAACCAAATAGATGAGAAAAGATCAAAAATATTTCTTAATGTAGTTTTTGGTTTTTCGAACGTAAAAACAGTCATGTGGACATATAACATACCGTTGGAACGCTAAGGATTTTATAAAAATATTTTATACAAACATCTATAAAAAATATTGTAAGGTGATGAAAATCGGATAAGTCTAACTGGTTGTAGCAGATAAAATTGTATTAGATTTATTTAATGAAACACACATTTTAAAAAAGTCTGTAATTACCTTTTTTATCGCTTACCTTTTTTTTCCAACTTTTAAAATCGATTGACAGCAGTTGAAGGAAAAGTAGTGTGTAAGAAAAAGATATTTTTTAATAAAGTTTTTAGTATATATTATTTCATTGCTCTGTGTAATATTTTTATATTTTTGCCCTAAATACTTCTGATGTTTATTAATTTCCTTTATTACCATATAGTAATCAAGAGATTCGTTTCAACCTCATTGTCTAGTTATAACGGAAATAATATCCAATATTGTTTATTTGCACTTACAATCCTTATAATTAATTGATAATAACTAGAGTTTTCGTGTGATAAATATTACCATTGACAATATTACCATAACATTTAATTAGTACTTTTAATCAATGAACAAATATAAATATAAGCCCTCCTGTTATTAAGGCTGAATAAAAATGGTGGCTTGAGTAAAAAGGTAATTATTGCTGCCTCAACTTCGGAAAGAAGCTTTCTTTTGAATCCCTGAGGCAGTTAATTGTTTCCTTCAAGTATTACAGACCTTCTATTTTCTCTTTTCGAATAAAGAAAAAGAAAACTCACTTTTCTTTTAAGGCTTAATTTGTAACTTCTAAATAATATATATTGGGTTGATGCAAAATTAATGCAGGTTTTTAGTAGGTATTGTAAATACGCCATATCTTTACTTTAACCATATATATTTAATCAAAATAATTTCCATCTGAATCAATGCACTTTTGCCAACGTTCAACAAGCTTTCTTATTCCACCAGAAAAAAAATCCGAATCCCTGGACTCAATGAAATCACGAAAAGAATTTTCAATGTCGTCCTGGTTTTGAAAATTTTTCTCCCTCAAAAAGTTGTCCAGATGCCTGAAAAAGTGGAAGTCTGTAGGAGAGAAGTCAGGTGAATAAGGCGGTTGTTGGAGAACTTCGTAGCCCAACTCGTGCAGTCGTCGAAGCGTTGGTTGTGCAACGTGTGGTCTGGCGTTATCGTGGAGCAGGATCGGCCCCTTCCGATTCATCAATGCTGGGCAAAGACGTTGCAATTTTTGAGTTCCGAGTTCCGCCGCCATTTCTCGTGTGGTTTTGGTTGGGTCTTCTTCCACTTTTGACCTCAGCTGGTCGTTGTCCAGAGCAAGATGACGGCCTCGACCTTCCTTGTCTTCGAGGTCGAAATCTCCTCTGCGAAACTTCTGGAACCAACGCTGCACCGTGCACTCATTAATAGCCCCCTGACCCCACACTTCATTAATATTACGAGCCGTTTGCGCAGCGCTGCGCCCTAATTTAAATTCGTAAAAATAAATTTGACGAAAATCGCACTTTGACATTTTCGATTCAAGACCTTTGAACACACTGAACAAAACGATTTTACTAAACAAATTCATGGTGAAAGAGAGGGTATTAGATAAGGTTTGTTTTGGTATAATAATGATCAATGTTAGGATTAGCTTTGTTTACACAATTGGAATTAAGATATTGCAATAGAGGAAACCTGCATTAATTTTGCATCAACCCAATATACTGAAAAATCTTGTTATTTCGCTCCCATTTTAAGGTTAAATAGGGAGGAAAAAATAGTTTCATTTGGCTCAACGGAGGAAGTTAATATTTATTTTCGAGTGAGATGTTTCCATGAAAGATTCGTCAGTGTTACGGAATGATAGTTTATTATACAAACATAATAAATAACAAACCAGTTTGTATTTAATAAAATGAACAATGACAGATATAATCAAATAATTAAGTATATGAATAGGAAAATAAATGGTGAGGTAACGTGATTAGTGACAACAAAATGTTTTGAGATTTTTCGAAGACAAAAGTTTACCAGTTGAATAAATATATATAGAAATATATTTTTGATATTTACTGTTGTGGTATCGTAAAAAAAAATAAACTAAACTAATATACTTCACAATATTTAAATAAAAGAATTTACGCGCATAAATACAGTGTGGAATCCAAAAAAGAAGAAACGCCTTTAGCAAGTCATGCTAAAAAAAATAACCACAATTTTGATTTTAAAAAAGTAAGGGTTCTATAATGTGGAAAAAATAAAGATAAGAGAGTGATTCTTGAGATGATGCACATCATTAGGACCGAACATACTGTAAATGCTTGGAATGATTGCACAAAACTGAGCAACGTATACAATAATATTTTAAATAAATTGGGAAGAATAAGTAGACAAAATTAAAAAAGTTTTATTATTGTTAATATATAAGTTGTCTATTGTTAATAGTTTTTATCACCATTATTTATATAAAATATCTAAGATTGTTTCATAGTTATTGGTTTATATAATAGTTTGGTTTGTTTTATTGTTGTTTTTGTGATACATTTTTTAAGCGTTGTTGACCTTTTATTTTTACTAGAATAATTTTATTAATAAGTTGAGCTGTGTGGTGTTTTAGTGTTAAATGGCTATTCCTTAGAAATGAATTAAGGACCTAAAAACAGCAAAAAAAAAAGAGTGTCAAAAAATGAGCTGCTAATGAGCTTGTACCGTTTTACTACCCGTGTTTTTCCCGACATTATCAGCTTATAGCATTTCATGGATTGATTTTTCGACCTCTATAGAATAAATGTTGTGGGTAATTAAATTTGAGAAACATTGGTTTTGAGCAATAAACCTAGAGTCTTAAGGACTGAGTTGAGGTGATTAATATCAGTTTTTTTTTTTCCTTTGGTCAACTAGTGCAATTAAACAAAATAATGGAGTATGAATTTATGAAAGTTAAAATGTTAAGAAATGCTACTATGTGCTGGTATAAGTAAATAAGGATGTGCGTATGGTTAAAACATGAATTAAGGATCTGAAAATGAATAAAAAATATTTGGATATTAGTGTTTTTAAAAAAAATTCAGATCATTAATGCATAAATAGATACATTTTATTATAAATTGCGTCGATTAACATCCCGTCATAGAATTTTTTTTCGCCTAAACAATTTAAAAAAAGTACATTAGCAATTCTTAACGGTCAACTGATTATATCCGCTAAAAAAAAAAAAAAGTAATTAAAATAAATATATAAATTTCATCAGATAAGATCGATGACATAATTAATTATTTTGTTTATTTTACAATCTGTATCGAATCGATAAAATTAAATAAATTAATAAACTATTTCAAGTTAGGTGAATGAAATCCTCAAACAACGTTCAAATTCAATTCCGAGGTAGCTGGGCGATCTAGCGGTTGTTTAGCGAACTACGTAGTTCCGAGCATTGACTGCAGAGTGCAGCATCAACTAAGCACCCTTTATTCTCGTATTTAGACGGAGGTTGTTTTATGTTTTTATTTAATAATATTATTTTAGTGATGTTTTCAGTTTTATTTACAAAATATGTAGAATTGATTTTATGACGATACCACTAAACGGATTACGAAACTCTAACAGTAATATATATTATTAAATAAAAGTTTGCAAAAAAATCTTAAATAAAAGTTTATTTTGTGGTAGAGTTTTTTCATCAATTCATAATGCCCTAATTACATATATTATGAAATAAATAAATACTGTAAAGACCAAACGTTTTAATTTTAATTGGCAAAAATATACTTCTGCTGCTCTTTACGAATGTGAAGCGTGGTTATTAAAATAATAATGAACGATACCTAAAGCTGTTCGAGATACAATGTTGGATTTTCGATTTCAGAAAATGGTCTTGTTAAATTTATGGGGTTAATAACAGAAAAATGGTAAGTTAAAACGTTCTGACAAAAGTCTGTCTACTGGTATGCGATCGAGAGATAGACCAGAGTGTAGATATGTTGCTGTTGATTATTATGTAGACGCATAGCACTAAAATAAATCATAAAGAGTTTGTTTATGGAAGGTAGTAATTATTAATTTAATTTATTTATATGTCCATTCGCCGTAAAAACAAATAGTCAATAATCAACAAAACTATCAAATACGAAATGTTACTTTAACTGATATGGACTTACGGTGCTCAGGTGTAGAGCTCATGCAAAAATTACACTTTCGGACAATTCAAATATTTCATTTTAAATTCCTCCCCTTCATTTCTCACAGTCCCTTCTACGTAACCACTGAATCATTACACAAGGACCTTACTAAACCAATCGTAACGAATGTCATTGAGCAACTCTAAAAATAACTTCATGACTCACTCGCTAAACATCTAAACCTGGTACAAACATTACTGACAAACACACTACCAAAAAAACCGCACCAAGCAGACTGAAACGCCTCAGGAGCAGAGACCTGCTTCTTTAATAGAGATCTTCCACGCCAAAAGTCCCTTCACTGGGAGGTTTCTTCACCCAAGAGCTCATAAGAGTTCTGAAGGAAGGCATTTACTAATGATGATCAATGTTGCAATATATCCCCAAAGGCATTTGTATAATTTTTGTAGAGAAATAAAAAAAATATGTCCATTAATTTCTCAATACACCAACCATATCTTTTCATTTAAAAATGTATTAATCTTCTTTTGCTACTTTAATACTTATTAGACAGACTCTCCAGCCTTCCTCTGAACACGCGGCATACTTATCAATCTTGGAGACAATCAATGTAAAAAAAAAAGAAGAAAAAAAAAAAAAAGTAAAGGGAGATATACATTTAAATAGACATATTTAGCCATATTAATTATGCTCATATCGGTCTTGGAAAATTTACGAATCCAGGTTAGCCTTAATATATATGACAGTGTAAGATGCCCACCAAGACGAGAATTATGTAATCTGTCATTTTCATTTTCGGGAGCTGTACATACATTTCGAAAAATTATCTCGTTGCTAATGGAATGGTCCCTGTAAACCATATTTTTTCAATAGAGAAACCATAGTGACAATCAACTATTGCATCAATTTGATTTTTCGGAGGCTTTTAGTTCATCGTTTTCAATAATGAATTTCTGTATAGTTCCTTATCGATTAAATTAAAAAAAAAATACCTCCCTCAAAATTTGAGGACATATGTTTCAAGAGTTTTTTGAACAAGGAAAGCGCAAATATTTATAAAAGTAAAAAAATTGAAATTTTATCTATAAATATGCCTATAACTCATTTCTTTTTAAGATAGATAAAAAAGATTGTATTGAGTTCTATGATGAAACCACGACGAATAAAAAGAAAAAAGTTGAAACGGAAAAAAGTTTGAAAATATATATATATATATATATATATATATATATATATATATATATATATATATATATATATATATATATACACGCTTTATTATTTATTTTCTACAAAACGAAAAAAAAAATCATTGAAATCGGTTTAGAAATAGCGGAGATATATCGTGTTGAATTCAGCAGTGGTGATTGACTATTTTCCTTTGAATTATGTATTTCTTTAAATATTAATTAATTGCGTTTAAACATCTATGTAAACAGTTATACCCTACTATAGTTATTTGGAAATAATAAACCATTGTATAATAATTTGCAGCGTTTTTACATTTTTCCAAGTCATTTAATGTGTATCCATATTTTAATGAATAATGATTAATAAAAAAAAAATTATACAATAACTATTCTAATCAAGTTTTTATTTATTTAAAGTTAGAGTTGCTTAAGAAATGTAGTTAAAGTAATTCAGCCCGTATAGCAGACTTCAAATATTAGATTCATTCATTAGCACTCTAATATTAATGATAGCTCTGTTATTCAACATCCCTGAATGCTCTTCACAACACCGCGATAATACTCATAACTTGATTCTCAGAATTCCTTGCCGGCTATCCAGCAAGTCTTGAGGACGTAGTTATCCCCAAGACCCCCGGAACAACAAGTTGACAGAGCCCTTTGGAACCACAGGGCGTTAGCGACTCGATCCTTCAATGTCGAAGGCTGTACAGCCAACCCACTTAACATCCAGTTCTTGCCCATAGTCTACTGATCTATCGCTTCCAGGGAAAACAACTTCGCCGTTCCAGATATATATCCGTGTTTTTCCAGGTTTTTCAAGTCCTTTTAGTAGTTCAAAGTTGTTTATCAAGTTCAGAAGTAGGTCGATATCGAAGTCAAAGACGAAGCATAGGGACATTAAAAACCCACGTTTTTCACTCGTACCATTAAATTTATTTATTTTATTGGTACAGGCAATCCACAACAATGGTGATGTTTGCCGAACCATTATATTTTAATCTATAAATCATTAATTTAGATTTTCATTTTATAATAGATAGGAAACGATTTTATCACGGAACTTAGTCCGTCAAGAATGACCCAATGTTAGAAATAACGATAACATACCAAGCTAAGATAGATTAAATCGACTTAATAATTTACAAACCACTATATTTACAAATCTATTGTAGGGTGAGAAAGAGATTTTAATATATTAACAATTAAAAAAGTACCGAAATAGAATGATAAATCGAAAACATCGAACTTTGAACCAAAAAATATTAAAGAGATGAGGTATGGGATAGAGATCTTTAACTTTTTTTTCTTTCTTGTTGTAGATTCCAAAAAATTAACCATATCATCTTATGAGCATTGATAATTAACGGCCAAATGTTGGACGAATTTCATAACCAACTAAAGGAGAAAAGAGCTAAATATTTTTTAATTAATTTTATTTTCTGAACATTAGAACAGTAAGAAAGATTAGTATTATTTAACTTCCCCAAGGTTTGAGAAAAAATTTTATCTCATATACTACTATGTTTCAGTGGCATAAAGGGGAATAGAGTAATTTACTTAAAATAAACATTTATTTATCAAACAGTACATATTATCAATATGAATATAAACAGTGAGCCATTATTATTATCGAGAATACTGAGGTTTCGATTTACCACATAATATAATATAAAGGTACATTTGACAGATCTGCATAATTGTTCCCTGGCTTGACCCCCAACCTCCGTCCGTGACTGAACTTCCGCTTGCTATAATGTCCGCTTTAAGACTCCCCTGCAGGTAGAGGGCTATCCCGGCTCTATGAGTGGAGGGGTTTGTTTTTTGTATAGGCCTTCTATGCAACGTTTTTGCTAGTAGCCCGGTAACTGTTCTATTTGAAACGATTCGAAATTATTTCTATTCCTCCCAGTATTCTCGATACATAGCTATACAAAGTAGTAGAAGATAATTTCAAGCGACGAATAGGGCAGAAACGTTAGTTATAACTGTTCGTAACACTTTACTTTCACTTACTATAGTAAGGGAAAGTATTGAGATCGTGAAAATTTTTTAATTTCAGTTTTCAACAGAAATACACATTTTAGGGTCCCCTGAGTCCGAATAACCAAGTCCCGCAAAAAGGTCTGTGTGTGTTTGTTAACTCCCGGGCGGAAACGGTAAGTCCTATGAAACTGAAATTTCATAATTAAGAAAACTATACGTCCGAGACGTTACAGAACCTTTTTCATCAAAATGAGCTTACCAGAAAAGCCACTTTATACCATGCATTTCGCACCTTTTTTCGATTTTATCAAAAACGGTTCCGACTATTTTGATTAAACTCGCTATATCGGTGAAAAATTTTATAAGTTTTAATATAATTTAGTTTCATTTGGATTAAAATGGTATGACAGGGCTTCAATGCCGATATTTTAAATTTTCTAATCTAAAGTACATTTAATTTTGTTGATTCTATAAAAATAACTATATTAACTTTTTACCACTGATAAAAAACAGGTAAATATATAAATTGAATGAATTCGATACCCAACTGAAGAAGAAAACTGAAAAAAGAAATATTTTTTATGCAATTTTTTGTTTTTGAACATAAGAACATGAATATACATGTATGATATACCGTTGGAAAGCTTGAGATTTTAGAAAAAAATATTATCTCATACACAACCTTTTAAAACTTAGTAGAGAGGGATAAAAAGCCGATAATATTAACTGATTATTTTAGATAATAATTTAATAGATTTTTTAATAAAACACATGTTTCTATAAAAATTCCATTTAATTAATTCTTTAATGGTTTCACTCATTTTTATCTCCAACTGTATTTGTAAATCCTTTAATTGATTCTAAAAACGGAGGTAAGTGAAAGTCGTGTGTTGCCCGCACCAGATTTTTTAAATTGTTTTAATATTTAATCTAAAGCATATGTTTCTAAAGAGCTGTATATAATTCTTTAAACTCTCTTCAGCTTTAACAGAAGTTCTTAAATTGATTTTAACGACTGAGATAAGAAAATTAAAAGCTAGAGTCACAAAGGAGTTTTTAGAGAAATAATGGTACGTGATTTGTGCTTAAGTTTTAGATTGGATACAAGTTTTTAAGCTTAAGTTCTACTCCGTAAGTCCAGATTTACCTTATAATAGTCATTTAAAAGAGTCTTTTGTAGTATGTGGAGGATTAGAGGGTCAGTATAGTAGGTGTTGAAGTAGTCGTAAGTATCGAAAATCGTTTAGTTAAAATAAAAATACAGAAATACTTTTATCCACGAAATTATAGCCTCCTCTTGGTGTCAAGGAAATGCCGAAATTTAAGTTTGTTTACTGAAATAATCAGTTAGAAAATTTCTTTATTTGTATATACTTTATTGTTTCTTAGAAGTTATAATATAATTTATTAAACAATTTTCTTCACTATTTAGGAAATGTATATATAGAATAGAATAGAATAGAATAGAAAATATTTTTTATTCTAGGACTGGGTCCCCTAAGAATAACAGAATTGTACAATTTAAATATACAACATGTCTGGCCAACAGACAGAAGGAACAGAATTAATTACTTATTACACAGATGGGTTAATTGGAGTGTTCATATTACACACGAATATTTACACACACACACACATATATATATATATATATATATATATATATATATATATATATATATATATATATATATATATATATAAAATATGATATGATAAAATAAAATAAAAACAGTTCTTGAAAAATATTGGGTTGATCAAAATTAAAAATAAATTAAAATATAACAGCGTTTAAATAAAGAACATATATTACTTTTCTTTCAATGTGTGGTATTAGGAACATAAGAATCACTGTATTTAAGCGTCTTTTTGGGATAATAAAAGATATTGGAAAGGTAGGAATTTGAATAAGGAGAGAGAGGCAGCATGGCGAATATGAGTAGGTAGAGAATTCCAGAAAATAGAGGAGCGGACCAGGAAGGAACGATCAAAAGTTTTAGTTCTATGGGTAGGAAAATAAAGGTCGGAATGGCGCGATCTTGTTTCAAGAGTGTGGACTGAAGATTTAAACTGTAGGAGACTATGAATGTATGTAGGGTGTTGGGATCTAATGATTTGGTAAAGGTATGATCCTAGGAAATATTGTCTGCGGATTCGGGGAAGGAGCCACTTTAACTCGCCGTAAAAGTGGGTTACATGAGACCTCTTCGGAGTGCAGAGGACAAATCTTAAAAATATGTTCATGATGCGTTTTAGCCTGTCCTCAAGCATCGTCGGGAGGACACCACATACTAAGCAGCAATAGTCAAAGTGGGGGAAAATAAGTGCGGATACAAGGAGATTACGGATGGAAAGAGGAAGAAGATGGCGGGAGCGATTGAAGTATTTCAGGGTACTTATTGTTCTTCGGAAAATTTGGGCGATATGGGGTTTCCAGGAAAGGGTTTGGTCAATGGTAATACCCAGGTTTTTGACAGAGGAAGTGAAGGTGATTGGATTATTATTTAAGGTGAGACTCGGAAACGTGGTATAGGATCTGTGAAGGGAATTG
Source organism: Piezodorus guildinii (assembly GCA_023052935.1). Lineage (NCBI taxonomy): Eukaryota > Metazoa > Arthropoda > Insecta > Hemiptera > Pentatomidae > Piezodorus > Piezodorus guildinii. Next base: position 25,123,288 of record CM041297.1, on the reverse strand, counting down.
GAACCAATTAGGATGGCCTGAGTTTTCATAGGATTTAGCATTAGTTTATTTAAGGTTGCCCAGGCACAGATTCCATCCAGGTATATATATTATATATTTTTTTTACATTTGAAATATTAATTTATCTCAGCTGTGAATAAATTAAGTTATAATAAATATAATTTAGATATTTCCCAAACAGGATTTTGGGATGCTGACTTTAAGAGATATTCCAAACAGGTGTTCTGGATGATGACTTTAAATTATTTTAAAAATAAAGTATTATCTAGCAAAATATTTTATCCGATGTTTTTAATTGAGGAATTTATAGAGATAACTGATAAAAAATCTCACAAAAGTATAGAAATGTTAAGTAGCATGGTTTGTACAATTTCTAATAGTTTTTTCCTTAATTTTTAAATAAAAAAATGGACTTAAGCTCACCCATACACTCATATAGTTGTCAAGTTTAAGAGATGTACACTATTCGTAAATATCATTACAAGTGTAATAAAGAAAAAATTAAATAATAAGTTGAAATAAATTTAAGAACTTCTAAATGAAGTTAGACTTAAAAAAAATAAATATAATTTGTTGATGATTGGTTTTTAGTTCTTTAAAATTGTATTTTACAGCAGTAATTACATGGAGACTGCGTTTTGGGATTTTCCCCATTTTTAGGACTGACTACAATACATTTAAAAAATAACACTTATCATTAAAACAACTATATAAAAATGTAAAATTCAAGATTGGATCAAATAACAATGGCACAAAAAGGTCAGTCAGTGATTCATCAGTTATGTAGATATCCATTTTCTCAATAACAGATTACATGAAAATACATGAAATGGTATTAAAGTTTTTTTTTTTAATAATTATAATAATAAATTCTTTATTTATTATGGGACTCGTCCCTTAAGAATAATATGACAAGAAAATTAAAATAAACACTTTAGAGTCTTAGAGTATATAAACAAACAAACACAAAAAACAATACAAATTATAAACAAATAATAATAATACATTAAAAGCAACTTTAAATAAAAATATTGAAAATTAAACTAGATAATAAATAAAATAAGATATGTACATATATACAATTTGAAAAAAAAAAAAGAAATTTATATTTATTTTTATTTATTTATTTTTTTTTTTTTGGGGGGGTTATATATAATAATATATATAGTTTTAGTATATATAGTTTTAAGTAAAATTAACACATGAAATCCACATATGATAGCCTACATAAGAAAATCGCAAAAATATAAAAAATGTATCTCATAATGTAGCTTTCCTGGTTGGTTGATTTTGATGAAAATATGGCTGTAACATCTCGGACGTATATTAGTCTTAAATATGAAGTTTCAGTTTCATACGACTATCACTTTCGTTCTAGACTTACCATACCAGGACACATATCGACTTTTTTGCGGGGCTTGAATCAGGGGAATCAAAAACGTGTATTTACTGTAAAAACTGGAGTTAAAAAATGCTCACGATCGTAATACTTTCCCCTACGATATATTTATTATATAGGTAAGTGAAAGTATTGTAAAAAACGTTCTAATGAATAAGTGATGTATTTTTCAATTTATTCACTTGTTTAAATGGATGAAGGCCAGTGGGACATCAAGTCCGAAGCAATAAAAATACAATTCAAAGCCCATATCCCGACACACGAAGTTGTAAAAACAAGCCGTAAGAGCTAGATAGGAAGGAGACAAAATTTTCTAGCGTAGATAGTAAAGGAAAGAGGCGATCTGTATACAGGGGCTGCCCTAGTGTTGTCAGCATTGGGTTGGTCCTTGGAATCCAAGATGTGTTGGATTAAAGAATCCACAGCATGTTGTCGGGTCCAAGGATTGCTCAGGTCACAAAATTAATAAATAAAGGTGTGATTATGGTAGAAGGGATATAATTTGAATTAAAGTGGACTAAGAAAATTTTAGCTTCTAAATATATTACATAGTGCAATATTCTCAATTATTTATAAATTATAAATAAAAATATATATGGTGAACAACTCACGACTTTCACTTATCTCCGCTGTTGAAATCAATTCAAAAACTATTGAATAAACATAAATTTAAACATTTTGATGGTTAATAAAATAAGATGGTTATTAAGTTTTGTTGGAAGCATATGATTTAGATTAAATAACATAGTAACATGGAATTGTTACGAAGCAGTATTACATTTATCTCCTATTTGTAACATTACATAGTATTTCACAACTTTTTGTATAAAATAATATTTTTTACTAAAATCCTTAGTTTTCCAACGGTATATTATATATCTATATCGGAACCAACCGGAGTTCTTATGTCCGAAAAACCCAAAACTACATTATAAAAATATTCTCGCTCATTTCTTCTTTAGTTTAGTTATCAAATCCGTTCAAGTTTTATATTTAGCCCATTTAAATATATAATTCAAGTTTTATATTTAGCACATCTGATTAAAACAAATCCATAGATAATATAAATACAAAGTTAATGAGCCTCTTACATACACTCATACTCAACATTTGTTTAAGCGTTATAAATATCTATTAAATAAATTATTATAAATTTAATTATCGCCTTCGAAAATAGTGTCTAACATGTAACTCCTTTGATGTTATGACCCTTAAAATTACTGAACAAACATGTTAGGTATGGTAGGGGAGTTTTTCCAGAGATTCTGTCTGAGAAACGGATTTTTAATTACCTGATTTATGAATGTAATATTATTAATAATACTTCCAGTTAATGTACTGTAAACTATTAAAATATTACAAAATTATAAGGTTAGCAGATGAAAAATAGCCTTGGTAGAGTGTAACAACATGAGAAGTCAAAACATGATGGCGTTTATATTTTTCCAGGGGCTAATACTATAGAATAGAACAAGAAACCTTATTCTGCCCCTTAAGAATAACATTTATGAACAAAATAAAAGATTATAACGCCAAAAACAATTATGATAATAATGAGTATATATAATTACATTTAAATATCATAAGAAAGAAGAAAAAGAAAAAAAATGAAAAGGTCATACTCACCTCTCTGTGTACATATTCTAGCAAGAAAGAAATAAGAATAAATATAAAATTTAACTTTTACATCTCATTAAAAGTAAATTCACCTCATATTTTGGCAAAATAAAAATTAGCTTACATCCGATTGGAGAGAATGAAACTTTTTAATAGGAGCAAATGATTGATAAATAGTAAGTAAATAAATATACTTATTTATTTAATTAATGATAATTTTTGAGCTGATTATTTATCAACAACAATAATAAAGCGATGATCATAATTAAACTTCAATTAGGTTTGAGGAAAATATTGATAAACATTAATACATTAACAGACAATACAATATTTTAAGTCGTTAAAATTTCGAAAACTTCGAAACAGAAATATACCAAACAAAACGACAGAATTACGAGCAGGCAAATGGCCAATTTCCTACCATTACTTCGAAAGTTCTATAATATATACTCAGTGATCAGGAAATAAACTCTTTAACTATTTTTTCTTCACTAAGAAATACCTTATGTTGCTCATTATTAAATTATTTTATAATCAATTCAAAAATACTGCTGAAGAATAGACTTATTATATATATATATTCACTTTCAATTTTGCACAATAATTATTCTTAAGGAGGGATCAATAATAATTATTATTATATTATAATTATTCTCAAGGGGGTATTTGAGACCCGTCAGCCAAATGGTGGCAACTCACAAAATTAGGCGTAGGGAGTGATGACCCTAACCTGAAAATTGCATCGTGAAACGCGAGTGTGATCTCCCTGGAGATTACAGCGCGAGGCCCAGGGCCTGTACGGCCTGTCGCGCCACTGAAAAAAAAAAAAGGAGGGATCATTATTTTCTGTATCTAAAATACAGCAATAATAATTTTCCAATTCCCCCAAAAAAATTGTATTCATATTTTAATTTTAATAGTAAAATATATTGCAGAATGTTTTCTCTCTTACGACCAAAAAATTGGTAGAATGGAAAACATCGATAACCCATAAATCATGTGTTTATAATAATATTTTAAACTTAAATTAATCAATGCATTTTGCATAATCGTGAATAACACAAAAGTGAACTTCATATCGTATCAAAATAAATTTTTGGCTATCAATGTTCACTGATTATAAATAAACTAAATAAAATGTTTTAAGCTATAATTTGAATATTGAGGATGTATAGTCGACTGTAGTAACCATTATAGGTGGAATAATCAAGAGTCAGTCTTTTTCTAAATATTTTTAATTTTGCCGACGTTTCGGCTCAAGCTTGTGAGCCATCATCAGAGCTACAAACACCAGAACAAATGAGATGCATATTAATGTGATAATGAAAATTGTTTTAATGCAGTGACAATGACAACATTTAAAATAAAACAAAAAATATACCAACATACTTAAATATTATAGATACAAATAATGATAATATGATAAGCATAAAAACAAAACTATAGGCTTTAATATAGTAAGTAAAATATATAAGTAAAAAAAAAAAAAAATATATATGTATATATATATATATATATATATATATATATATATATATATATATATATATATATATATATATATATATACGTACCATTACTGAGCCATGTCCAAGCATAAACTAAGGAAAAAAGAAAACATAGGTAGTATTGTATCTATACCATCCATCTTTCTATCCATACTACCTATGTTTTCTTTTTTCCTTAGTTTATGCTTGGACATGGCTCAGTAATAGTACATTTATATATAATTTTGTATTTCTATATTAAAGCCTAAAACTTTGTTTTTATGCTTATCATCATCATATTGTTTATCACATTATCATTATTTGTATCTATAATATTTAAGTATGTTGTTATATTTTCTGTTATCATTGTTACTACATTCCAAAAATATCTTAAAAGCATTAATATGCATCTCTTTTGTTCTGATGTTTGTAGCCCTGATGATGGCTCACATGCTTGAGCCGAAACGTAGGCAAAATTAAAAATATTTAAAATAAGACTGACTCCTGATTATTCCACCTATTATAATTTGTATATTTTATTTTAAAATTTAGAGGATTGGATTCATAAAAATAGAATATACCCGTAAATGTACCATATGTATTTATTGAAATAATAAGGATCACACAAGGTTATAATTAAAACATTATTTATTGATATATAATAAAATATTATATAGAGATAGGTATCAAGGATTATAGATATAGAGATATATGAAGAACTATAAATCTATGATATACAGTGTCTTTACACTCTTAAAAAACAAGTATTTTATAAGTCAAAGTAATTAGTTTAAGGTAATACGTTCAATTATTTTAGATATTTATTACCAGAGCCATAGTCTGTGATTTTGGATAGAAATACGACTAGAAAAAAATAAACCGCTGAGTAAATGAACATCATATATAGTTTTTTTGTTTTTGTTTTTTTATATATTTATTGAAATATATTTTAATATGTTTCTAAATGAGCAGTAGTGGTGATATGAGACCACATTCATACAGAAAATAATGATGAATTTAAATCACATAAAATATAATATAATATTATGAATATGTTTTAAGATTTATCTTCGGTACCTTCAGGAGGTCGCCAGTAACCCACTTATACAGCGAATTGAAATGGCTCCTACCTTCCATAGGTAGACAATATTTCCTAGGGACGTATCTCTACCAAGTCATTAAATCTCAACATCCTCCATATATTCAAAGTATCTTTCAATTCAAATCCTCAATTCACTCACTTGAAACCAGATCACGCCATTCTGACCTTTACATTCCTACCCATAGGACCAAATCTTTTGATAATTCCTTTAATATCCACCCTGTATCTCTCTGGAATTCCCCACCTAATCATATTCGCCATGCTTCTTCCCTTCTCTCATTCAAATCCCATCTTTTCCAACAACTCCTAAGATCCCAAACAGACGCACACTAAATGTAAAATTGTTAATCCACTATCCTACTTTCAACGTAAGACAATCTTTTTTCATTTTACTAAATTCCAAGAGTTATGGATTAATTCATTTATTTTATTTATTGTAGAATTGTTCAGCTCTATTATTTTATAGCAGATTTTTTTTATTTTGTGTATATTCCATATATTTTGTATTTATCTATATAAATAGGTTTTATTTTTATTTTTTTACACATTTGTAAATAAACGTTTATTTCATTGGTCTCTCGGCCAGACATGTATATATTGAAGTGTTTATGTACTGTACGACATTTTTATTCTTAAGGGACATAATATTAGTAATATTAATACTATATATATATATATATATATATATATATATATATATATATATATATATATATATATATATATATACAAAGAAATAATAAAAATAAAAAACAAAACAACAACCAATAATTAAGATAAATTCAAAGTGAGAAATAAATTAACATCATACACACAATCATAAATATGTACAATATTTACAATGTGATAAACAGGTACTTTTACTTCCCACTCGTAGTATATATATTAAAAAAATTTTAATTTTTTTTTGTAATTTGATTGTAATTATTTTTCAGAAACTTCCTCGGTTGGCCAAGAGCAATGATCAGGAAGTTGCAGCAGCCAAAAAGAGACTTTTATTAGAACTTTTATTTTTAAAGACTCCTAAAGATGTCTATGAAATTAAATGTGGTTATGGATCATTCGAACAGAAGTGGATAACAACATCGCTTTATTAATTTAATCTTAATAGTGGCTTCTTAGTAGAGCCCACGTTAAAAACATTATAAATGTCTAATAAATAATGCACTAAAATAATTTAATTGTCCTCTACGTTAATATTTTTTATGACTTTATAAAATTAAATAAACTCGTATTTTATTTTATGGTCAATGTTACCTTGAAAAATGGTATGATGAAAATAAATTATAGATGAGATTTCAAGGTGGTTTAATATCTTTAAAAAATATATATGAGTGAAGAAACAAATATTTAATAGTATTACATTGTAATACGGAAAAGAAATGAAGATTTAAATTACAAATTTTAAATGTACTCTGTTTTAACCCGGAGGCGGGAAGCGCTGAGGCTGAGCTGCTACCTAGCAGAGGGTGTTCGAACTACGTCGGCCGTTGTTAGTTCCGCAGAGCGCCGACAGATGCCACGGAGTTTTACTATTGTTTTGAGTTTGGTTTAAACGAAATATTTTTAGTGGCACTCATTCATGCATTCACACAAAAAAATAATGCATACTATCCGAAAAATTTGTAAAAAAAAAAAAAAAAAATATTGAATATACGCTGATAAGAACAAAGAAAAATACCGTGGTGAATAATTTATCGTTTTCGTTCGTAGTCCAATTTTTATTTAAATCTATGTAGTAATAATATACATCTATCATTCTTCTTCTTTCTTCTTTCAGTGGCGCGACAGGCCGTGTAGGCCCTGGGCCTCGTGGTGTAAACTCCTACGAGTCCCCCCTCCATTATATATTTCATCGATGCTGCGATTTTTATAAAAAAAACTTTTAAAAAATTACTAACGCGTGTTATAAACTAGCTCTACTGGTTCTTCAATTTTAACTTTCAATAAAATAACACTAAAATTTAAAACTTTTAATAGATAAAACACTAAATATGTCAGTTACTTTAATAAAATAGGGCTATAATATATATAGGATATTCTAGCATTGGCTAAATTCTCCACTCACGTGCTGTATGCTTGTGAATTGTATATAGGTATGAGTGACTTTTGTATATATTTTTATTGATTTTGTTTTGTATATATTTATATTGTATTATTATTATATAAATTTATTGTTTTGTATATATCGTGTGAATGCAGTATGAATGTTGTACTTTATCCCTATTAAAATGTCCTAAATTGGACAGATTGTAATATTGCTCAATAAAGAATTGTTTCTAAAAAAAAAAAAAATTAAAATTAAAAAAAAAAATTAAAAGTCCTTAAAATATGAAAATGGGGCATATTCTTTGAAATAGTAAATTAGTCCTTTTCGGGTGTTTTATTGATATATACAACGTTCGCTGGGTCAGCAAGTATATTTAAATAATTATTATGTTGTCAATTTTTCGGGTACGACATTCACAATTAAGGTACTTTACTGTGCACACTTCTACGGGTTTAAACTCTGAGCTCACCACTCAGCAATCAGTGCTGATATATCTGACGGCTGTAATTAAAACCTCCCGCCCCTCAGTCAGCTGATAACTGGATAACTGGATTACTATATTACTGGAACTGGAACTGGGATTGCCTGTCACCGAGCCGTTATTTAATAAACTACTTCATCTCTTCTCTTCAGTTTCGTTGATTATCGGTGTCGAAATACTGATATAAATACCTGATATAATTCTTGTTTCGAGCAAAATTTATTTTTTCTATCTCTTTTATAATAATAAAAAAAAAGTGGATACCCTCTCAGACTGTGTATAGAGCTTGTTTAAGCATAGATATTAATTTTTCATTTCTGTCTTTGTAATTTGTTTGGAATTCAAAATTGAATTAGAAGTAATTAAAATTAAACGAGAGAAATATTATTTTTTTTTATGTGTATAGTATAGAGATTAACTATATAAGACTGGCTTCTCCTTTCGAACCAGCTACTCGCTAGTTGACATTCATATCCTCAGGCGCCTTCAACCATTTCTCGATCGGGATATCGTTTCGTCAATTTACCAAAGACTGCCGTACTAGCGGAACCAACATCGTAGTATTAACCATAGTTACATGCAGATAATTTTAAATCTTCATTTTTTTTTTTTTTTTTTTTTTTTTATATTCCCTAGTTTGTAATTACTAACCAACAAACATATTTTTTTGTCTTTTTACCGTTGTTTTTCACGAACAGTTAAATTTTTTATTGTTTGCGTTCAATCCAATCACTCGCACAAGGCTGAAAAGAAGTTGGATAAGGGACCACCTAAAATAAATGCTGATTAAGAAACACTCCAGGAAGATGTGCCTTAGAGCACTTTATTGTAATTTCCGAATCATTGATTATCAAACACATGGCATGTGTGAATACTCGTATAATTTTATGTATTGAGGAGACTGAGAGGAGTTAATTCATTATTAATTTTTTTAAATATTAATCAAATAAATATTAATAAGATCTGGTGTCGAAAGTACAAAAGCTTTTCCTACCCCCGTAGGATTCTCCATCGGTCTGGCCCTTTACCAGAGATTTCCTAGAAACTTCCTAGTCCTCCGCGTCTCCCAACAAGAGTATTAAGGGTGGTCAAATCATAAAAATGAAAAAGTCTTACGACGCCGTTTTTAAGAGATTAGGAATATTTCTTAAAAGTAGTGTCTACAAACGCTGGACCGCCAACTTCGGGTACTTCCCATAATTAGACCCGCTCCCCTTTGTCATTAACAATAGGAGATTATCAGTTTCCCAAAAGTAGTATTTTAAAAAAAAAGAGGTAATAGAGGTGGCGAGGAAGCAGAAGAGGTCGGTCGTGTTCCATCCACAAGAAGAAAAGATTCTTATAGGTGATACAGAAGAGTCAGAGATGCTGGAGAAGTCCAATGCTGTATAATGAAGACTATGACGAATTCCACCTTCGCCAGCCGACTAAGTGTCCTAAGATAACATTTTGTGATATTGTATGGCAAACCTAGTAGTAACGAGTCTCTCAGTATTCTCAGTCATAGTTTTAGGCATTGTGTAAACATAATGGATATGTTGGATATAATTAGTTGACCGTTGAGAATTACTAGAAGGAATTAGTCCGGGTGGCGGTAAATGAATATAACAATTAAGTAGTTTCAAGCATTTTTTTCTGCCAACGTTTCGACCCCTATTTTGGGTCATCATCAGCTTTTTTTTGAGCTGGTGAAGTGGCGATGAGGAAAGTGGGAGTCACCTGATGGTGTAGAAGAGATGGATTTTAGAGATGAGGTTGTCTGCTGCTGTTGAGAAGTGGATAGTGTATCCTGTCTGCGATTTTGTATTGTTACGGGCTACGGGGTGTGAGAAATAAACAACTTCAATTTACAAATATTTATTAAATACTATATCTACAATATAATATACAATACAAAGGCCTACAATAATAATTGAATTACTAGCTTAACTACTAAACAGTCTACGTATAAAATCAGGTATTATTACTAACAAATAAACTACTTACGTAAATTTATACAATCAGCTAGAATTATTCTAAAACTTACAACACTAACTTATAACCTACAATCTTCTGATTTCCCACCGACCGGTTATCACAGGACTGACACACACAGTTTTACTACGCTGTCACGAATTATCCACTGTCACTGTTCACTGATACATCACTGATATTTGTTGAGCCGGATCAAGACTGCCTGACCCAGGCTTAGCGAACCGGTATTTGTACCACTACAGAAGATTCTAGACAAAGGGAGGGCAGGTAAAACGCCGAGAGGCGGATGGGCCGTTCTGGGTACTTGGAGGACCGTCCAGGTCCAGAAATCTCTAGCCAAATCCGGACCCCTCTAGGCGTGGTTTACCTGTCATTGTCTTCACCGTAACAGTATTCTGCGCCGGAGAGTTCAGGTGGATGTATCTTTTTTCTTTCCCGGGTTCTTTTCATCATATTTGATATAATTAGTTGACAGCTGATAATTACTGTCAACGGTCAAATAATTATATCAAATGGGTATGTATAAGCTATTACTAATAGAATCTTCCTTTGTATGCGATTTGTTAACATGATAACTTTATAAAAAAAAACCTAGAGAGGTTACAAAATGAATAGTTCTTAAATATATTAACTAATCTAGTTTTTAAGCTGCCGCTGCCTTAGAAAAAGGGCCGATCAAAAATATAGCAATAAATGTATCACAAAAAGAAAAAAAAAACATTATTTTTTTTTGTATATTTGTCTCATTTCAAAATGTTCTAATTTAATTTTACCTTATTGTATTTAATTGATTCTTCAAGTGCTGAGTGACCAGCTCATTTTAGACGATATCGAGTCACACATATATTTTTTTGATATAACGTCGCTCATAACACTAGAGCTCACTATCTCTATGTTTCAATTCAATTCCATTTCGTAAATGATTGTTTTAATAATATTCCCTTCATTATTTTAAAAGCTATAACCTATAAATTCTAAAAACGAATCCATTAAGATAATGAAAATGATGGTATGAAGAAATATGAGTCTGATTATTTATTATGCAATATTACATTTCTATTTCGGTTTTTAAGGCGGGAAGGGAAGGGAGGAAGCAAAATCCACGTTTTGGGATAAGCTGTATTAAATTAAACTTTTTCCAATTTTAAGTTGAGCCTTTTTTTAGGTTTAATTTTATTTAAATTCAATTAATTAATAAACAAGTGGAACAAATTTATTCTGAATCAACATTTCGGAATTTTTTCTACATCTTTAGGACTCACTGTCAACAAACAACGGTTTCTCTTATTCGTCATCTTAGTTTCTATTTTTAAAATTTAGTAAATTTAAGGAATTAATGATTCAGTTCTATTTTAAGTGGCGGAGCACCTCTTTAATGTACATTTAAAATAATATGATTTTTTTTTTTTTTAATACTACTATTACCTAGTTTTTCAAGTTACAAGTTGCATATTCAATAGTTTTTTTTCTTTTGTGAAGGTAGAGAAACGTTTGCTTTTTGTAAGGGATTCCAACTATACCACTACTTCACATTAGGAAGGATTTTCATAAACGTATTGCAATTCTAACTCATAGTTAGTGAAATTTAATTTTATAAATCTTACAAAAGCTGTAACTCTTGCATTTTTTATGCGGAATATTATTCTTTTTTTTTTTTCTGTTTGTTCTAACTCATTTTCAGGTTTTAACAGCTATTTTCTTCGTTTTTATACTACATGAAAGTCCGGTCTCTACACATAACATGACTATCATGTGGCCTATTAGAGCATCGTGGCTCCACTAAATATCGAATTCTTTTCGTATCCTTTTAATCCCGAATCCTCCATGAAATTTTCAATTCATTGTCACATCACAAATAAAATTGTCTTCGGTCATGCTTTCGTTTTCAACTTGCTAATTTGATCTTTAACCAACTTTTTCTTTTGTAAAATACTCATTTCGATTCTAACCTACTATTTCTATCTATTACCTCCACTTCCGCTTCGATTTCTGATACTCCTCCAATGCATGAGAAAGTAGTTTATTAATATTGTTCCTATATATATATATATATATATATATATATATATATATATATATATATATATATATATATATATATATTTTTTTTTTTTTTTTTTTTTTTTTTCCCTGATTTGTGCTTCGCAACATTTGTCTTATACTGCATGGAAGTCCGGTCCCTACTCGTAACCTATCATGTGGCCTATTAGAGCTTTGGGACTCCACTATTCATCGAATCATTCTTGCACTTATCATAATAATCGCACAACCTCAGTGAAATTCTAAATGCTTTGTCAAAAATTAAATTAAATTTGTTCATATGTTCGTGTTCAAGTTGTCGATTTGGTCTTTAACCAATCTTTTCTTATGTGAAATATTCTTTTCCACTTTAACTCGCTATTCCAATCTATTCCCTCGACTTCCTTATCGATTTATGATAAACCGCTAATGCTTTAGAAAAGAGTATGAGCTCGAGAATTCTGAATTAATGTATTTAACTGGAGAATTGGCAATGGGTAGTTTCTCAACATTTATTTATATTAATATTGTTCCTATATACTATATATATTTATATTTTATATACATATATTTTTTTTTTTTTTTTTTTTTTTACTAATTTGTGGTTCGCAAATTTTTCTTTAGGTGTTTGACAATTATTACTACGTATATCAGTTTTTAGGGATTCACTAAAAACTTTGATACTTTATATTTATATTTATAAATGTTTTGTTATTTTCAGTTGTTAGAGAGGTTTTAGTTTAAAAAAAAAATAAAATAAATTAAAGGTGCTTTAGAGGGAAACATAGAAATTTCTTATTTTAATTTCAGCTAAATTTCTCTATAAGAATGAACTAGATACAAAATATCTCTTAGTTTGAAATATTTGACTGGGAAGAGTATATCAATATATATGTATATATAACAATTATTAGTTTATTATCGAATTAAACATACATATATTTAGTTGACGGCCACAGAGACATTATTATTGAAACGGTTTCCCGGTTTGTGCTGTTGCCGTTGATTGACGGCGGCGACCCGTCAGGGTTGGGATGACATCACAGCTCAATGCCACTACAGCTGCAACGGTTCGGTGACAGCTAGTGACAGTAGGACTGCCAATTTACATGCAAATAATATCGTGTTAAAATAACTAACACCTAGGAGTAGTTTGTTCCTGACCCGGAGAAGTCCGATAATAGCATTATGAAATATCACAACAATGTCCAATGTCACATAAAATGAAATGCACAGTTTATTAATTTGTACTGATGTTAATCGCGCATCTGCTGAGTTTCTCTCTATTATAGTATTCTAAATAACTTTATTAGAATCTATAAAACTATTATTCTTCCGACGGTTCTTACTTACTTTAAAGGATAAACAACGGCTTAAGGTTTTCGAAAATAAGGTACTGCGTAAAATATTTGGTCCGAAGAGAGATTAGGCCACTAGGGAGTTTAGAAGGTTGCTCAACGCGGGATCGCGGAGTTTGTACCCTGTGAATATAATTGAGTTGATAGCACGGCGGAGACTCAAATGTGCGCGTAAAGTTGTTGGGCTCGGTGAGGAACGGATTCCGAGAAAGTTGGTATTCGCTGAACCGACTGGTAGGCGTCCGAAAGGTAGGCCGAAGCGTCGATGGGAGGATTGCATTAAGGCTGGTCACGGGGGCTTGGGCTTGACCGGCGAACTTTGGACAAGTCTGTGCAGGCGAAGTCTGGTGGTATCGGCATCGAACCTTTGGTTCGGTAAACCTATTGTTATTATTATTAAATAACTTTGCATTGGGTTGTAAGATAATTTCGTAGCGTTTTTTACTGGTGATTTGAATAAAAGCTTCCAATTCTTGTAAATATTTTTAATCAATTATATATGGACCATTTTGATTTATTTCTTTCATCATATTGATTGGATTTGGTCATCATCAACAGTTGAAGGACGACCCGAGCGCTTTGCGTCTCCCAAGACAAAATTTCCGATTTTGAACCGAGTAAACAACTTATATGCACATACATTCTGCAATTTTGTTAACCGTCTGAACAGCGGGTTTTCCTTATGGGGAATAAGGAAATCAATTAATAATGAGAATGATTTTTTTTCTCTTCCTTTTCGAGCATGAAAACTACCACTTAAGATGAGGAATCTCGCTTGAAACTGATGTATAAATGAACCTTAACGAATCCATTTTTAGCACATGTAAACCTCATTGACTAAAGAAATATGATTTTACAAACACGGAGAGGATTAAATAGAAATATTGAAAAAAAAAATACGAACTTATATTACAATCCAATATTATAGTATATATTGTTTCACATGAAATGTCCGTTTTTATAGTTTCTGAAATACATAAAGGATTTTGCAGGTCTCTGTTGTTTTCTTCCGAATGTTTACATATTTAAAGTAAACAGTTACTAATCCTCTACCTTTGTATTATAAACATTAGATTCCTAATCAATTACCCACTTTTTAGTGTACCTCCAAATATGAACATGAAAACACGCGATTTTCGAGTAATATTTTTTGTACGAGTTTAAAAAGCTGAGGCCGCTAGAAATATATGCAAGCTTTTGGGGAAGGGAGTGTTAATGAACGGACCATTCGCCTTTGGTTTGCTAAGTTTTCAGCTGGGGATACCGACTTGGAAAACTTGCCCCCAGGAAGACCTCCGTCCGTAATAGGAAACCCTTACCAAACAGTTAAATGACTCTCAGCACAACTAAATGCAAGTGCATCTACCGTTTCCAGACATTTAAAGTGTATTGGGAAAGTAAAAAAGCTCGGTACATGGGTACCTCATGATCTCACTGAGGGGCAGCAATACCCCCATGTTTCAAAACATACCGTGCAAAAATTGAATGAACTGGACTACGAAGTTCTTCCGCACCCACCATATTCTCCCGACTTGTCTCCAACAGATTATCACCTGTCCAGGAATTTAGACAACTTCGTCAAATGGAAAACTTTTTGAAAATGATGATCAAGTGAAAAGTGCGTTTTCAGATTTTGTTTCACTTCAAAGCGCAGAGTTTTTCAGTTCGGGGATAAAAAAGTTGGTGTCACGTTATGAAAAATGTGTACTTCGAGTAAAATTATCTTGTTTTCATATCCTATTTTTAATAAAAATCCTTTACCTTGAAAACGGACATTTCATGTGACACAACCCAATACATTTTACATTACCAATCAAAGTTACGTACTACTTAAAAATGTTTTGTGTGAAATATTATAATTAATGGACATTTTTTTAATATACGATGAATATAATAAACATAATTTAAATAACCCAAATTGTACAAATGTTAATTCTATAATTAGAAGAAAGTGTGTACTCCTTTATGTATCTCCACTTCACCTAATATGCAATGCTACACTTTTTGGCAATGTATAAAATTACATCTATAAGAACGTTGAGAAACAATTTTGCCACAGATTTAAAATAGTTTTTTTTTTTTTTTTTACAGGGTTAGGGGGAAATCTACAAAAGACGCGTATATTCCTGTATGTTTCTGTGTATGGGATTTCTACCCACTAAAACCAACCTCCCTACACCTGTTTCTCACCCTCCACGGGCCCACCGTTAGGCATTACTTCGTGGAGGGGAGTGGCTGTGTGCCGCCCCATTGATAGGCGCCTTACCCTATTTTTCTAGGTACGCCTCTCTTTCTCTTCCATTCTCAATGTCTTGATGACGACTGCAGCCAGTCGTTGGCCCGCCATCCAGTTCTCCTGAGAAACTAGCAGGAGGCTGACGATGTTGTCAGGTGTAGCTTCTGATCTCCAAATTTCTCGAAATTCTTCCCTCTCTACTTGAAAGCGAGGACAGCAGAAGAATACGTGTTCTACTGTCTCATCTGTTGTTGGGCATCTGGGACATTCTGCTGTATTGTCCAACTTAAACCTTAGGATCTGAAACATCCATGTCGAGGGCTGGATGCAAAGTACCAGCCTATGGGTCCATCTTCCGCTCGCTGCCAAATCCCACTGTCGCTGCCACTTGTGGACTGTCTGCTTCCTCTCTTCGGCCCTAGGAATGTGGGCAGCACTTTTATACGTACGTTGACTTTCCTCCGACAGCAGTTCGTTTAGTTTAGTTCATTCATTTATTCATTCAGCTTTTAAAGTTAGGGGTAGCTAATTGGAAGTGCACTGGTCTACTAAGCAGTTATTGGTTCGAGCTCAGCTGTGCCAGGATAACTATTTGTCGTTTTATATCAGCTGTGTTTGGAAGACCCTTCTGTGGCACAATGAGCCCTAAAATATGTGTAAATAAAGTTTATGGCTACTATATATATTATTTATAACTTCTACACTTCATCAATTGGCTGTCTCGGCAAACTCAATTACTCACTGACTGGAGAAAGCAGTAAATTATTAATATTATTAATAATAGAGTTCTTGATCTAGTGTTTTTTCCCTGGCAGGGAGAAATACTAAAGACACATTTTTTAAAAAATCGATTGGCCGATGAAAGATTGTGAAGTTGATCTAATAAGAGTTAGGATTCAATAAAAATAGAAGGCTTAAAGGGACGAGATGGCACTAATCAAGAGAAGATATTAAAGAATAACCCCGCTCTTTCTTCTCCTCCCTAAAAAAGAAGAAAAACACACAACAAAGAAATAACAAGAAAAAAAGTAAAGACAAAAGGAAGAGGCTTTGTTTATGAGAAGCGTCAGGTACAGGCTGCAAAAAATACCTCAAAAGCGAAGGGCTCTCACCATCTGATCTATACACCGCTTCTGCTTTTCTCCTCTTCACACATCAATGCGTCTTCGCCCTTTTGTGACCCGACAAAACAAATAAACAAGGCAAAAAATGTATTTTAAAATAAATATGAATCCAGAGAGCATAAATAGACTTGAATAAGAGTTAATATAGAGGATCAGTCCGTCCTAACGTATACATTTTTTTTTTTTTTTTTATTTCAAACTGTTTATTCCGAAATAATAAAATTACAATGTGCTCTGGGGCAATAAGTATTACAGCTTTAATAAATCATTTTATACCACATGTACAGAGTAAATAGCAACATATTAAATGTTTAACAAGAAGAATTAAATAAATTAAGAACAGAAAATAATAAAAATAAATTGCTGAAAGGAATTAATCCGGGTGGCGGTCATTAAATACAACAACTAAATAGTTTCAACTATTTTATTGTTTGCCAACGTTTCGACCCCCTTTGTGTGTCATCATCAGGGCTTTTTAGAAATGGAAATGTGGTGATGAGAAGAGCGTAAGTCACCTGAAGGTGTAGAAATGATGGCTTGTTGAGATGTAGATATTGGGTTGATGCAAAATTAATGCAGGTTTTTAGTAGGTATTGTAAATACGCCATATCTTTACTTTAACCATATATATTTAATCAAAATAATTTCCATCTGTATCAATGCACTTTTGCCAACGTTCAACAAGCTTTCTTATTCCACCAGAAAAAAAATCCGAATCCCTGGACTCAATGAAATCACGAAAAGAATTTTCAATGTCGTCCTGGTTTTGAAAATTTTTCTCCCTCAAAAAGTTGTCCAGATGCCTGAAAAAGTGGAAGTCTGTAGGAGAGAGGTCATGTGAATAAGGCGGATGTTGGAGAACTTCGTAGCCCAACTCGTGCAGTCGTCGAAGCGTTGGTTGTGCAACGTGTGGTCTGGCGTTATCGTGGAGCAGGATCGGCCCCTTCCGATTCATCAATGCTGGGCAAAGACGTTGCAATTTTTGAGTTCCGAGTTCCGCCGCCATTTCTCGTGTGGTTTTGGTTGGGTCTTCTTCCACTATTGACCTCAGCTGGTCGTTGTCCAGAGCAAGATGACGGCCCCGACCTTCCTTGTCTTCGAGGTCGAAATCTCCTCTGCGAAACTTCTGGAACCAACGCTGCACCCTGCACTCATTAATAGCCCCTGACCCCACACTTCATTAATATTACGAGCCGTTTGCGCAGCGCTGCGCCCTAATTTAAATTCGTAAAAATAAATTTGACGAAAATCGCACTTTGACATTTTCGATTTAAGACCTTTGAACACACTGAACAAAACGATTTTACTAAACAAATTCATGGTGAAAGAGAGGGTATTAGATAAGGTTTGTTTTGGTATAATAATGATCAATGTTAGGATTAGCTTTGTTTACACAATTGGAATTAAGATATTGCAATAGAGGAAACCTGCATTAATTTTGCATCAACCAAATAGTATGTCCTGCTTGCGATTTTGTATTCTGGCGCTGCGGCGGAGAGTTGAGGAGGATGTATCTTTTTGTTGTTCCCGTGTTCTTTTTATCATTGTGGATGTAATTAGTTGACCGATGAGAATTACTGGAAGGAATTAATCCGGGTGGCGGTCATTAAATGAAACAGCTAAATAGTTTCAACTATTTTATTGTTTGCCAACGTTTCGACCCCCTTTGTGGGTCATCATCAGGGCTTTGTAGAACTGAAAATGTGGTGATGAGAAGAGCGTGAGTCACCTGAAGGTTTAGAAATGATGGCTTGTTGAGATGTTGATAGTATGTCTCCTGCTTGCGATTTTGTATTCTGGCGCTGCGGCGGAGAGTTACATCAACTAATTACACCCACAATGATAAAAATAACACGGGAACAACAAAAAGATACATCCTCCTCAACTCTCCGCCGCAACGCCAGAATACAAAATCGCAAGCAGGACATACTATCTACATCTCAACAAGCCATCATTTCTACACCTTCAGGTGACTCACGCTCTTCTCATCACCACATTTCACATGGAATTTGGAGAATTTGGATGGTACCAGGTCTAAAATAAATGGAATATTAAGGTCATGGTGTAGGGTACAGTTGGTAACGTAATAAGGAGCATTAACTATTTTTCGGAAAGCTTTAGATTGGATACGTTTGATGTTAGAAGTTTTAGTTGTCCCCCATAGTTCAAGTCCGTAGGTCCATATAGGTTTCAGTACTGTCTTGTATATTAGTAATTTGTTGTCGACTGTAAGTTGAGATTTTCTGTTTATTATTTTGTATAACCGGCCAAATCTGCGGTTGAGTTCTATCCTTTTAAGTCTTAAATTTGGGTTCCACGTCAGTCTTTTGTCTAGTAAAAAGCCAAGGTACCGGACTGTGTCTGAGGAAGGAAGCGGTATAGAATTGAATTTAACTGTTGGACAGGATTTACGTCGCAGGGTAGTTTTAGTTAATTGAAGATAAAATCAGTAATATGAATGTATAATGTATCGTTGGAAAGCTAAAGATTTTAGAAAAATATTATCTTATAATCTTATACATAATGCTGTAAAATGTAATGGAGACTTATGAAAAGAGAATAAAACGCTTAAATGCCGATATCTTGAATTTTCTTCAGCCAAATTACATTCAGATCTAAGAATCTTTTGTAGATTCAAAACATTAAAAATTTAATCTTATTAGCAATGATAAAAAACCGGTAAATAAGCCATTCGAACAAATGTAATATCCTAAAAAATAGAATATAAGTCTACTGAAGTTTATATATTCAATTTATCCATTTTCATCTTTATTGTAAGAGTTCACAAATATCTGTTCAAGAAATGGCAGACAGTATTGTGTGATGGGACTTGAAAAGAATCATATTGCATGTGGCATAAAATGCAAGAAGAATATACACTCCTACTTTCTCGTTCTTGATACTAAACTTTATTGATCTCTAAAACTTTATAGGTTAATATTTTTCCAGGATTTCACATATTTCAATATGACCAATAGGGTTTGAGAAATCCTCCTCTGCATAACGGAATATGTCTGGAAATATATTCAACTTTATAAAAGACAATTCAATTTTATTATATTACTTATATGTGTTTTTTTTTGGAATTATTAAATAATTAATTCATTATATATTTTCCTTAGTATATTTGTTTTTTCATACAGATGTAATTAACTTATATTTGTCTTTACCACTTGTAATGTATTATAAACGTACTTCAAAGGCAGTTGTCAGAGAATTATATATACCTGATTTAATGAACGCAGATAGGGGTAGCAAAGAAGTTAGAGCACAAGCCTACTAATTTCTTGGTTCAAAACTCACTGAGGCAAGATATTTAATATTCTATAATAATAATAATATAATAGATAATAGATAATATATATATATATATATATATATATATATATATATATATATATATATATATAATATATATATCTTCTTCTTCCAGTGGCACTATAGGCCGTGTAGGCCCTGGGCCTCGCGGTGTAAACTCCTGCAAGTTTACACTCACGTTTCATGATGCAATTTTAGTGTAGGGCCATCACTCCCTACGACTAATTTTTTGAGAGGCCACCCTTTGGCCTTATTTAAAAACAAAAGCGAGCTTATATAAGAATCATAAGAATTATACTCAGAACAACTCCACCTATCAAAAGTACAATAATTATCTGAAAAATTAACACTTACCTGATTAAAAACAGATAAAAATTAACTAATACACACGAAAACTTGTGATGGACGATGTTTTTACTTTTTGGTTACAAAATTAACAAAACACAAGAGCGCTTCACTCGCTCATCCAGCCGAAACTAGCGATGGCGTGCTGATTCTCGCTCCCACGACTTTTTCTTTCCGCCATAAGATACCTACGCGGACGGTGAATAGTTTGCGAGATATTTGAATTGCCCAACTTACCTCTATGCTCAACTAGCCCCGCTCTACCCTACTATTACCTGAGTTCAAGACTCTGTTGAATTACACTTTTTAATTACTAATAACTTAATTTTCATCGTAGTAACTTATATTTAGGTAACATTTAATTACCCAATAATTGCTTCTACTCTCGTTATGGAATCCCTGCGTAAGGCAGCACGCACTGATATCAATTATAGAGTGATCAAAGTTGCTGCTTAGGAAGGGTTAATTAGTGTAATTAACGAGTTTCCAATTTGTATGCCGCTACCAATGCCTTGTTCAAGATGCAAATTGACGTCGTCAGTGAAAACTTTCTCCGGCTTGAGTTACCTCCTTTGAGTTTCTGGTTTTAGTTTCACACAACATTCAGCCTTACTGAGTATAGGCCAGGATTTATTATGGTGATTACTTATATCAGTTATTAAATGAAATTGGTATATTTTCAATCAAAATGTATGAGCTCTTAATACGCCCATGGTCTCATTAATATTATTGGAGAAGGAATACTGTAAAAACAAAAATAGTATAATATAATTTGTTCAATAAATATAAGGCCGTTCTACAAAAGAAATCATGGATATATTTTTTTAAACAATTTATTCAATTTCCAGTCATCGCATCGTTTCAGCCTTTAGGGCCATTTTCAAGCTTCTGTAATCAATTAAGTTTTATTGCATTTATACATTTTTAACATCTAATATCAACACATAATAAATTATTTTTAATAATTATGTCACCTACCATGCATATCCATGTTTCATATCAATTCATTTCACCACTTATCAGCAGCGTCATAATTTTTAAAAATATCATATTTTCCAAAATACCTATTCTCAAAAACATCATATTATTTCATCATCAATTCGAAAAAAGGGATCTATTTATTCAAAAAGAAAAGAAACATATTTATTACCTTACTCAACAGTTTTCGGCCGTCTTATAGGTGTTCTCGTGCGCGACTAAACTTGGGGTGGGGATGCCAAAAGCTGTATATATTTACTCTGTCAATAGCACTTGCATAAAAGGTGTTCAGGTTGTCTACGTCTGTTTGTTGGTTAACTGATTTTTCTAAATTTTTTGTTAGATAAATTGATTCAATGATCCTCCTCTTATTTATATCTTCGTCCTTATGTAGGACCGAGATATTATCAAAATCAAAAATATGTTTATATTCATTGCAGTGTTGTGACAGACCTGTAGCCAATTTTGTCATTTGTCGAGTTACAGTTTTGTCTATGTTGTTGTAATCTCTTATGAAGCCATTGTGACGTTTGTCCATAATATGACATTTTTACAATTTTTACAATCTATTTTATATATGACATTTGTCATCTTTTGTTTTGGAATTTCGTCCTTGGTTAGTATAAAGTTTTTAAATTTTATTTACACATATTTTCCCGAATTTAATTTCGGTTACATCATATTTTTTAAACGTTTTTTCTACTTTATTAGTTAGATTTTTTATATACGTTACTGAATAATATTTTTTAGGGTTATGTATTGTGAAATTTATTGCATTCATTATTATTTTCTGGCTCATTTATTTTCGGTTTTTGTTTTTGTATTGGTTTTATTTTGTTATCTATTTTAAAATAATTTGTAGTCAGAATACATTCAAATATTCAACCAAAAGAACAATTACGATAATGGTGGGAAAATATAATATAATCTTTTAGTGAAAATAATTTAATTTAATGTCGGACGACGGTACATTGTCGTTAGCTAAACTTACCAAAAGTGCTACGATACATCGTCGTGCCTGTAATAGTGCCTTATACTTCACATTGCGAAAAATCATTACTTCTAAATAAATTTATAAATGATCTAATTTGATTGTAATTGATCAAATTTTGTTGAAAAAAAGTTTGTAAAACGGTTTGGGTCTGACATTTTATACGTTCTATACCGGAGTGTGCCGAGCCTCTATTTGCCGCTGGAGCAATAAGATGGACACACGACACTAGACACTCTTCTAGGTCCAAAGTCGAACTGTTTATTATCATAATAAATAAATAAATTCTATTGACAGAACTCAATTTTTATATTATTACTAGTTGTGTTATTCATATTATTCTCAATGATATAATAGCTATCTTATCTATTTCGTCCCGAAACGTTGCATTTTTAAGAATGTAAATATTATTTGTAATTTGGTTTTTATATGCATTTTTTCACAAACTCATCCATAAAGACCTTAATGTTCCATATGTTGCTGATTTGGCCCGTACGAGGTATCATTCCTTCGATGACAAACTCCACTCCCACATTAACCCACTAGTTTCAATCCTTGCTTCCTCTAACATTCCTGACAATCCTCCGAGGCGTCTGAAAAGAAGACGGCCTCGAGACCTTCTAGTGTAGATTACCTAGTGGAGTGTTGCCAATGGGCGTATTCTCTTCATGTCTTTTCATGTATATTATCTATATTATGAGCCAATTTACTTGATGTATTTACTAATACAGTTGTAAATTTCAATAAAAAAAAAAAGGCATTTTTTCAAATCTTTGTATACTTGTCAAATTCGGCCCGTTATCTTCGCACAAGCACTCGTTTTTCATCTGGCACTAAAAGGTTAAGGAATAAGAATATGAGCGAATCAGGTACCTCAACCGGAATGTTAAAAATGAAGAAAAAGTTCTAAAACATGTTATCGCTTAGTTTTAAATCAGATAAAGAAAAGTTATCGTGGAGCTCGTCCATGAGAGAATATACTTTGTGCATAACTTCAGGGTATTTTAAGTATAAGATTAAGCCCTTTATACAATATTGAGGAAAAAGAAAGAAAAGATACAATGAAAGTGTAAAATAAAGAGAAATTATAATAAGATATTTGTTTTTTAAATGTTTATTATAAATTGAATTTATTATTTAATATACTTCATGGAGAGAAGACCTGTTGAACAAAAGGTAAAATATTAAGGGCCAGTTGCACCAGCCTCGGTTCAACCTTAGGTAAGCATACCACAGGTAAAACTATGGTAGATAGCTGAACTCCGATTTCAGCAGTGAGCGTTGTTGGTGCGGCGTTTTCTTAAACTACTATCTCGCGGGAGATGAAAGGTAGGTCGGCCATTTTACTTCCTGATTTCAATTCCTAAGCTTATCAGCTTAGCTACTTTGGAACTTCTTTTTAAGAAATACATTATTCTATTTCTAATGCTTGTTATTAAAAGAAATTAGTTAATTTATTATTATATTGTTATTTATCGTGGTTATTAAAAGAATATAGTTAATTCATTATTTGTTTCCAGAATGTGAATAAATTTGTTTGGATTGTTTGTGATTTTTTTTTTACTTTCATTTCACAGCAATCAGTTATTGAGTCAACAAAATATCATCTATTTTGGTTTTTAGTCAATTTGGTAATTTCATGTGGAGTCCTAAGAATGAAATTAACAACATATCTCCTCTTGTTAATTGAAAAGTAAAACTCTAATTATATAAAACATACTGCAGAACATTTGTACAAAATTAGGAGATATTTGTCTCTAGTCTACATTTAAATGCATTAATAATAAAATTAATTAGTTAATGAAAAAGCAATCGTTTGTGTTAAAAATTTTCAAACCTGATATGGAACCTACTGAAAATCATCCTCCAGATACAGAATGTAGACAAC
Source organism: Piezodorus guildinii (assembly GCA_023052935.1). NCBI lineage: Eukaryota > Metazoa > Arthropoda > Insecta > Hemiptera > Pentatomidae > Piezodorus > Piezodorus guildinii. The sequence continues at coordinate 25,098,921 of CM041297.1, read as the reverse complement.
TTATTTTTAACAGGAATATAGTCGGATTTTAAATAATAATAATAATAATAATAAAACTTTAGTCTGATCAAGAAAACAATGAACAACTGACTTAAAAAAGTTATAGGCCTAGAAATCACTATAGAATTATTAATAATGATAACAACTTAAATATCTTATACATACAAAACCAAACATTTTCAAATATTTAGAGAGGATCTATTTCAATGGAATAAATAATAAAACTGTAATTATAAAATGAAAATGTTAATTAAAATTTTACGAAAATAAAACAAAATTTAAAATACCTTTAGCAAATAATAACTTCAAATTAATTAATTAATAATATATTCTTCGTCATCTGTCAAGTGTTCAATGTTAATCAAATCCATTTCCTTGAAATAGTAGCAGATAAAACAATAACATAAATCAAAAGTGATACTATTTCACTAGTCCCTGGATGGTTAGCTCTTTACTGGAGGTTAAACGGTGAGCCTTGCCCAGTAAAGTTTACCGTGGATTCAGCATCCCTACCCTAGATGGTGCAACGGGCAATGGCTGACTTCAACGGAGGTTACCCTTACCGCACTTTGACCTGGGCTGGTGCAACTGGCCCTAAATAGCTTGTCACTATTTTCTTATTTCTCTCACACCGATGCCTGAACCATCGCTTTCTTTATATTCATTACATAATCATTATGAGTAAATAAATATTTAAGAAATTTCTAAGATCTTTTTTTTTTTTATTTATTTATTTTTTTTTTTTTTTTAGATTTTTCCTAAAATAATGTAAAAGAAGAATTAAAACACAATCAGTAGCACAATTAGTCTATGATAACTTTCAGTAGATCTTCGCGCCGTTCATACTCCTTGAGATAAAACCCGCCTCACCGTATTGTCATACAGAACTGTATCGCATCAAAATACGGCGCTATTATTACCCTTGTAATGGAAAAAAATAAAGATAGTTGTTAAGATCTGATTTGATTTTTTTTTATAAGTCGTTCTCTCTTTTATTCCACTAATTTTCAAAAATATATTTTTATTTAATCAAATTATATAAAGCTTCCAGAATATAATTATTTCTGATTATTATTATTTTTTAAGGAATATTTTCATTTTAAACTTATTCGTATATTCTTTTTTATAATTAAAAAATAAATTTAATCAATTTAAAATGTTCGTTTTTACTAAATCGGATTAATACTCATAACTTTAACTCTATCCTTACGGATTGAAATCCTAGGGTAATCTGAAAGCAGACTGTTTGGAATCGATAAAGCGAATATCGATATCCTCTTGGAGTTTATGTTGGGGGATGGCAGGAAACCCTCGGAATATTTGATATCTCGCTCCCCCGACCATTTTCTTATCACCACCCCTGCCACTAAGGTTCCTTTTTACACCGACCGTCTCTATTAGTTAATTAACTATAATGGTGGTGAAAAAAAAAGCATAGCTTCTTTACAATTCGATAAGTAACATTTAAAATATAGCTTATTAATCATAGACAAAAGTTTTATAATTTATATGGTTTTATAAATTAGATCTTTTGCAATTAAATTTGTATTTTCCATAATTTTAAAATATGATTTTTTCAAATTATTCATTTTTCCCCCTTTGAGTATTTTTAAAAATATGAAAATGTTCGTCCAGCTGTAGTTTGACATTGTAGAATTATCCGAACAAATTAATTTACGTTTTTAAAATATATATATATATATATATATATATATATATATATATATAATATATATATATAATTTGTTAGAGTAAATTAAGATGTTGAAGTTCTTCTGAGGTTTATTTTAATTAAGAACTTCGGTTCATAACCTGTGAATCGATTTTAAGGAATATCAACTTTTAATTTTTACATATTGTCTTTCTAAAGAAATTTCACCCCAAAACACACGATAATTATCGATTTCTTCTGGCAGGTGCAATCAAATTAGTAGAAAAATAATTAAATTATATACTGAGTTGAAAAACATAAATTTTCAATTTAATAGCATAAGATTATTAATAACAGATTTTCAAATATTTAGAAATATATTTAAATATATTACTACAAACGGATTTAACAATTGTTAATGCAATTTAAAAATTATGTCATAGCAACTATTAATTTTAATAATATTTACGACAAATAAGAATAATTCGTGATTATTTCCCACGTATGAACTTATTTCTTAATTTTTTTTTTTCATTTGACTTTAATGATTTACCTGAAACCACTATAAAATAAATGACTCTCCATTTATATGAATATACGAATAAGTTTAAAATGAAAATATTCCTTAAAAGAAAATTAATAATTAAAAATAATTATATTATTGAAGCTTTCTATAATTTGTTTACTATATTTCTTGCTTGATAAAATCTAATACAAAATATTTAGCACGAATATGTAGCAAGATAAAAGAACAACCATCAAAAATTATTACTGAACTATTTTAATTCAACTTAAAAAAAAAAAAAAAAATGTCTGTAATAAAAAATGGAAAAAGGAGCAAGGGAATAATTAACTGTATAAAAATAGAGTAATATAATTCGAGATAGAACACAAGCATGCATGTTTTAGGTTTAGATCAACTTTATTTTTTTTTACCAAATATGGTGCCCACTTTATAGAGAGCAGGGGTATTTACAGGTGCCCCACAAAATTTTCCCTACCTTAGGAGCAATTTAAGAATGAAACAACAATGATTTGAGGTAATATCTTTTTCTAAATTCTTCAGCTTTCCAAATGTATATCATACATATCTATTACTGTTTTTACTTATGTTTAAGGAAAAACAAAATTACCTAAAAATATATTTTATCTTATTCTCTGTAGTTGGATATAAAAATTGTTCAACAAAATGAAAAGGTTATATATTCTGCAAAATTATAGATGTCTTAAGGGAAGAAAATTTTAAATATCGGTGTTTAAGCTTTGTCAAACTATTTTTATCAGAATAAGACCTAGACTATATTAAAAACCCATTAAATAATGCACGGATATAGCAAGGTTTCATCAAATTCGTAAAAAAGTAGCTGTAACATCCCGGCATATAGGTTTCTCGAATAAAATTAATTCAGTTTTATACATTTTATCGTTTTTGTGTGTTTTTTGAGATAGACTTACCACATCTACACACACAGACCTCTTTGCGGAACATAGTCCATTTGACTCAGGGGACTCTAAACGTATATATTTAATATTGAGTTAAGTAAAAGTAAACAAAGTAATAATATTATTTTTATTATTTAAATATTTGATGATTCGCTATGTTATCAGAGGGCTTAAAGTCAGGTCACTCAAAATACAAATTTTTATTGTAATCGTTAGTATTATCTTCTGTAACAACCAGGACACCTAAAGCCCTTCCCCCTTCAGGCACCCACTAAAAGTATTAGCCAGCCAAGCTCAAAGTAATTCTTGTAGGAGCCCTAAATCCCCGAGGCAAGCTCACTGCAGCTCCACTCGCCATACTCCTGCCCTTCTAATTAGTAAAAGCCATTAATTCTCATTTGTCTCCGATAACACGACCTGGAAAATAAATTGCTGCGCCAGAGAAGGCGACACCGCGTTTTATTTATTAGCTATAGCTTTTTCACTCGGCTTTTAAACTTCTCAGGCAGAGCTAGAACCAGTAAACTACTTAGTTGAGCAACCTCGTAGACAGTTTAAGACGAATTCGGTAGATATCGTCACAGTTGTAGGAGCCATCAAGCGCTAATCATTATAGAAAATCATCTGTTGCTCCTTACCCTAGA